>PVIC010004176.1:0-64198 GCA_004025085.1 Thryonomys swinderianus
AAATAGTGTTGCTGTACACTAATAATGAACCAACCATGAAAGAAATTAAGAATACAATATCATCAGGAAAAATACTTTTGTATTACCCTAACCAAAGAAATGAAAGACTTCTATAACATAAACTATAATACTCTGAAAAAGGAGATAAAAGAGGATATCAGAAAATGGAAGAACACCCCCCTTGGGTGTTCTTGGATAAGCAGAACCAGTATTGTCAAAATGGCTATTCTAAAACCAATAAACTCAATGCAATCCCATTCAAAATACTAACAATAACAGCATCATTTCTCACAAAACGAGAGAAAAAAAATCCTAAAATTCATATGGAACCATAAGATACCCACAATAACAAACATAATCTTACACAATAGGAATACAAGGAATCAGAATCCTAGGTATGATGTTACATTACAAAGCCTTAGTGAGTTAAAAGAAAACCATGGTACCTGCACAGAAATAGACATGAGGATCAATGGAACAAAACAGAACGTATAAACAACCCAAGATACATTCAACCCTCTAACCTTTGGCAAAGGGGCTCCAAGTATATGCTGGAGGAAAGATAGCTTCTTTAGCAAATGGTGCCAGTGTAAACTGGTTATCCACATGGAGAAGATTATATCTAGACTGATATATCTCATTATGTACTAAATTAAAATCAAGACGGATCAAAGATATAAGTATCACAACAGAAACATTGAACCTTCTGGAAGACAAAAGAGATAAAATACTTGAAGTTGTGGGTATAGGTGAGGACTTTTAGAACAGAACCCGAGTTCCACAAGAAATATCAAGAATCAACAAGTGGGATCATATACAATTAAAAGGTTCCTCAGACATCCTCACTGGAGGAAAGATAGCCTCTTTAACAAGTGGTGCTGGAAAAACTGGGCTTTAATCTGCCAAAGACTGAAACTAGATCTATCTCTTTAACCATGTACTAAACTAAAATCAACTGGATTAGAGACCTAAATATTAAAACAGAAACTCTAAACCTGCTGCAGAACAGGTTAATACTCTTGTTGGAAACATTGGCTTAGGGAAAGACTTTATGAACAAAACCTCTATAGCATAAGAACTAGCAGAAGGAATCAAATGAGATCTCATCTTATTAAAAAAGCTTCTCCACAGCAAAAGAAACCACTGGTAGAGCAAAAAGACAACCAGCAATATGGGGGAAAAAAATTCCAGCTATTTCTCAGACAAAGAGCTACTATCTAGAATATATAAAGGGCTTGAAAAAAATCAGCCCCCAATTTAAAGACCCAATTCAAAAATGGGTATCTGAAATGAACAGACACTTTTCAGAGGAAGATGTAAAAGCAGCCAAGAAGCATATGAAGAAATGTTCAATATCACTGGTCATTCAAGAGATACAAATGAAATCAACACTGAGTTTTCATCTCATTCCAAAAGAATAGCTGCTATTTTGAAATTAGCCAGCAACAAATGCTGGCGAGGCTATAGAGAAAAAGGAACACTTCTCAACTGTTGATGGGAATGTAGACTGGTGCAACCTCTGTGGAGATCAGTGTGGAGATTCCTCAAAAAACTATGATTAGAGGTCCCATTTGACTCTGCTATTCCCCTTCTGGGGATATACAGGAAAGACTTATAAGATTCATATCACAGCAACATATATGTACCCACAGTTTTTTTGTTGTTTTTGTTTGTTTTTGTTTTTGTTTTTGAGACAGGGTCTTGCTTTGTAGTTCAGGCTGGCCCTGAGCTCACTATGTAGCTCAGGCAAACCTCAAACCCAGCAATCCTCCTGCCTCTGCCTTCTGAGTGCTGGGATTACAGGCATGAGCCACCACGCCCAGCATTGTATGTGGTTACCGGGATTGAAGCAAAGACCTTGTGTTTCCTAGGCAGGCAGTGGAACCACTGAGCTAAATCTCTGGCCCTGCACCCATGTTTATAGCAGCTCAGTTCGTGATAGCTAAATCTTGGAAACAAATGCCCCTCAATTCTAGACTGGATAAAGAAGATGTGCTTTTTCTTTAATAAAATGAGTATTATTCTGCCATAAAAATGATAATTTTGAGTAATTTATACTCAAATGGATGTACCTTAAGGGCATACTAAAAAGTGAAATAAAAGGTCACAGATGTGTAAATAACCTATCTTTTCCCTGGTATGAGAAACTGAAGATGTAAGTGAGTTTGAGAATGCATGACTGATATTGTGAAATAGTAAATATTCAAAGGGCAATGGGGTTTAGGGGCAACAAGGGGAAAGAAAAAATGTAATGGTTAAGATAAAAAAGAAAAAAAAGCTTATGTATAAAGGGGCAGAGGGTTGTGGGTAGGGAGGGGAAAGGGAAAAAATGAGAATTAAGTCGTGTCATATACTGGTACAAATTTCCAATGTTGAGAAAGATCATGATGTGTATATATAATGTACCAGTAAAGACTCAAGTTAAAAATAAAAAGAGGCTCTTGCCCAGCAAAGGAAGCAACCAACAAAGTGAGGGACAACATAAAGAATGAGGAAAATTTTTGTCAGCTATACCTGGGACAGAAGACTAATATCTAGACTATATGAAAACTGAAAAATAATAGATTTTCCCAAATAAAAGACCCAATCAAAGAATAGACAATTGAATAGACACTTCTCAGAAGTAGTATAAATGGCTAGTAAGTACATGAAATGTTCATCATCACTGGCCATTAGAAAAATGCAAATTAAAACAACACTAGAAGGCTGGGGATATAGCTCAGTGGTGCTGTGCCTGCCTAGGAAACACAAGGCCCTGAGCTCAGTCCCCAGTGCCAAAAATAAATGATTTTAAAAATCAACACTGGAATTCCATCTTTCTCCAGGAAGAATAGTTATCATCAAGAAATAACAAAAGCTCCTAGATGCCCATCAACTGGAGACTAAAGATGTGGTTTTTAAAAATAAAATGGAGTATTACTCTGCCATAAACAATGACAGGTTTCATTCATTTATGTGCAAATGGATGCACCTTGAGTTCACACTAACAAGTGAAATAAATAGATCACACATAGGTAAATACCATATCTTTTTCTCTGGTGTGAAAATCTATAGATGTAAATAAGTTCTAGAATGTATGATAGATTTTGTGCCAATAGGAAATATTCAAAGGAAATGTGGTAGGTGAGAGTAATGAGGGGAAAGAGTAAATATGATTTATAAATAAAAAGAAATAACATGTATATAAGGGGTGGGTGGGTAGGGATATATATGATTTGGAAAGAAAAAGAAATAGCATGTATATAAGGGGTGGGGGTTTGGGTGGGTAGGGATATGGGTAAAAATGAGAATGAACTTGTGTCATATGGTGGTACAAATTTCCCAATGTTGAGTGTGATTGTGAGATGTATATAAAATGTACCAATAAAGAAGTCAATTAAAGAAATAACAAATCCTAAGACTGTGGGGGGAGGACCCTTATGTATTATTAGTAGAAATGTAAACTAGTACAACTATTATGGAAATCATGGAGATTCTGCAAAAAACTAGAAACAAATTCAATTTAATACAACTATTACCTGTTTAGGTAGCTTCCCAAAATAATTAATATCATATTACAGTGGTACATGCATACTCATGTCTTTTTTAATTGATTTTATTGGTACATTTTATACACACATTATGATCACAGTCGACACAGAGTTTGTACCAATACCTGACAAAACTTAATTCTTATTTTTTTCCATTCCCCTGTCCCCCAAAGCTTACATATATAAGCTTTGTTTCCTTTTTTATCATCAAATTTTTTCATTCCCCTTTTTATTTACCCATACCCGCTTTTTCCCTTTGAATATTTTACTATTTCACAATACCTATAATACATTTTAGAACTCATTTACATCTTTAGTAACTCATACCAGAGAAAAGATGGTATTTACACACCTGTGTCCTATTTATTTCACTTATGAATACATATTCATGTTTACAGCAGTATAACTCATAATAATGTAATCTTGGAACCACAGATAAATGGATAAAGAAAATTGGTATTTGTGTGCAATGGCATACTACTCTGTTATAAAGAAGAATAAATTTGAATCATTTATAGAATTGATGCAACTAGAGACCATAATATTAGATAAAATGAGACACACAAGCTTGAAAATTATATGGTTACTCTCACAAGAGAAGTGCCAAAATAAAGACCAAAGTAAAAGGTATGAAATAGGAAACAAGAAGATAGATCTTCTGCAAATGGGAAGAGAACCAAGAGGTGGAATGGGGGAGAAGAAAGGGAAAGGGGATATAAAAAAAATTAAGATGTGTAAAATACTATCTTAGTTATATTTTCTCATTGCTGAGACAAAAATACTAACATCTAAAGTTAAAGCAGAAAGTTTATTGTAGCTCACAGTTAGAGCTTTCAGTTCATAGTTGTCTGGCTCCAAGACAGGCTAGCATGGAAGAGGATTATCACAGAAAAGAAACAGTTCATGGCAGACAGAAGGCAGGAAGGCAGCAAACAGCAAAATAGTAAGCAGGAAGTGACTGCAACAAGCTGTCTTTACATACTATCCCTAAGGGCTGGGAGCACCCATACCTTAATCCTAACATCACACCATGAATCAATCCCAGCATCATATCCTTGATCTTAATATCACACAATCTTGGAGAAACATCTAGACACAAACCATAATAGGTACATGTAACAACTCTCCACAGTTAATATAATCACTATATACTGTAAATCTGTACTAATAAAAATTTTGAAGACTACCAGTTAGTGGGCTTTTTAAAAGACCTGCACCCAAGCCAAAGGCTACAAATGTCTCATATTGTCCAGGTATATTTTACCCATTTTGTTTATGGAATAATTCTGAGTTATCCCAACAGCAAGGCATAATACTGGGCCCTAAAAGAAGTCACAATCATACACTATCTGGGTAACACTTCAAAGCCATTTCTACAATCATTATTCCACCTCCCCTATAGCAAACAGTAAACAGTGTGATAAAATAGAAGATATAGCCTCTTAAAATTTATGGATAATAAGTCATACAAGTATTCATGGAAAATAGCAGAAAGCATTAATGCACAGGAGTAAACTAGCAGAGAAACTGTTATTTGCCCTCAGGGTATTTTTTAATTGGTATTTGTGGCACCCTAAAACCTAGGGGAAGAAAACAGAGCCTAGGGCCAGAGTACTGGGGAAATCAGCTTCGGCTCCCCTTTCTCCACTGGGAAGGCCAGGATCTCAGCTGAGTGATATATATTTTTGTCAACATATAACAACAGGAAAACTTGGGAATTTAAAATTTATAGGTGTTTTAATTTCCCTTCAGTCTCTTCTTTTGCCCTGATAGCCACCAGGCTCTGAAAGACCTCTGGTAGAGCATAAATTTGAAGCAAAAAGAACGGGGCAGGGAAGAACAGGGATGAAAATCTAGAAGAAATGGATAGATTCCTAGACACATATGAACTTCCAAAGTTGAATGAAGAGGATATAAAAATGCTAAACAACCCAATATCAATCTGTGAAATTGAAAATGTTATTAAAATAAACCTACCAACAAAGAAAAGTCCTGGTCCTGATGGCTTCACTGTGGAATTCTACAAAACTTTTAAAGAAGAGTTAATGCCATTACTTCTCAAATTCTTTAATGAAATTGAAAGAGAAGCAGTACTCCTAAAATCATTCCTTGAAGCAACCATTACCTTGATTCCAAAGGCAGAGAAAGACCCAACCAAAACAGAAAACTACAGGCCACTCTCTAATGAACATTGATGCAAAAATCCTCAATAAAATATTGGCAAATTGAATACAGAGAGTTGTCAAGAAAATCATACACCCTGATCAAGTCGGATGTATCCCAGGGATGCAAGACTAGTTTAACATACGTTAACCAATAAATGTAATACACTATATTAACAGACTCAAGGGCAAAAAGCATATGGTCATCTCAGTAGATGCAGAAAAAGCATTTGACAAAATCCAACACCTATTCATGATCAAAACCCTACAGAGAATCAGAATAGATGGACTTTATCTCAATCTAATACAAGCTATTTACAAGAAACCAACAGCCATCATCATACTAAATGGGCAAAAAACTGAAACCTTTCACACTAAGATCAGGAACGAGACAAGGATGTCTTCTGTCACCACTCTCGTTCAATTTAGTGCTGGAAACGTTAGCCACACCAATTAGGCAAGACAAAGAAATAAAAGGAATAAAGATAGGTAAGGAAGAAGTTAAACTGTCATTATTTGCCGATTATATGATTCTCTATAGAGGATCCTAAAAATTCAACCAAAAGATTGCAGACTTAATTGCCAGATTTAGTAGTGTAACTCAATACAAGGTCAATGTTCAAAAATCAACAGTCTTTGTCTACCCAAACAACAGACTCACTGAAAGAGAAATTGGGGAGTCAATCCCTTTCACAATACCACCCAGAAAAATGAAATATTTAGGAATCAATCTAACAAAGGAGGTGAAAGACCTCTACTCTGAAAACTGTAGGACTCCAAAAAATGAGATAGAAAAGGTTATCAAAAAATGGAAAGACATCCCTATTCCTGGGTAGGGAGAACCAACATCATCAAAATGGCTATACTCCCTCAACTACTATACAAATTCAATGCAATTCCAATTGAAATCCCATCACCATACTTCACAGAGCTAGAGAAAACAATCCAAAAATTCAACTGGAACCACAAGAGACCTAGAAGAGCAAAAGCAACTCTAAGCAACCATGACATGGCAGGGGGTATTACAATCCCCAACTTAAAACTGTACTATAAAGCCACTGTGTTTAAAACTGCATGGTACTGGCAAAGAAACAGACCCGAGGACCACTGGAATAGATTGGAAGATCCAGAAACAACTCCACATGCACTAAGCCACTTTGACAAAGGAGCCAAACATTTTCAATGGAGGAAAGACAGCCTCTTTAATAAATGGTGCTAGGAAAACTGGGCCTTAATCTGCCAAAAACTGAAGCTAGACCTATCTCTTTCACCATGTACTAAACTAAAATCACAATGGATTTAAAATGTAAACATTAAAACAGAAACAGTAAACCTGCTGCAAAACAGGTTAGGTAAAACTCTTGGAGACATTGGCTTAGGCAGAGACTTCATGAACAAAACTTACATAGCAGGAGAACTAGCAGAAAGAATTAACAAATGGGATCTCATCCTACTAAAAAGCTTCTGCACAGCAAAAGAAACCACTGGCATAGCTAAAGACAACCATCAACATGGGAAAAGGTCTTTACTAGCTGTTTCTCAGAAAAAGGGCTACTATCTAGAATATATAAAGAACTTAAACAAATCAGTCCCGCCAAGTTTAAAGACCCAATTCAACAATGGGCATCTGAAATAAACAGACATTTCTCAGAGGCAGAAGTCAAAGCAGCCAAGAAGCACATTAAGAAACACTCAACATCACTGGTCATTCAAGACATGCAGATGAAAACAACGCTGAGATTTCATCTCACTCCACAAAGAATGGCTGCTATTGCAAAATCAACCAGCAATAAATGCTGGCGAGGCTGTGGGGATAAAGGAATCCTTCTTCACTGTTGGTGGTATTGTAGACTTGTACAACCATTGTGGAGATTCCTCAGAAAACCAGGACTAGCGATCCCTTTTGACCCTGCTATCCCCCTGCTAGGAATACACCCAAAGGAATCTAAAAAATCACATTGGAAAAACAGATGTACACCCTTGTTCACAGCAGCTCAGTTCGTGATAGCTCAATCTTGGAAACAATCAAATGTCCATCAACTGGAGAGTGGATAAAGAAGATGTGTGGGGTTTTTTTGTAAAATGGAGTATTATTCTGCCATAAAGAATGAAAAGATTGATTCATTTATGTGCAAAAGGATACACCTGGAGGACACACTAATAAGTAAAATAAATAGATCACAGATAGGCAAATACCGGATCTTTTCTTTGATATGAGCACCTGTAGATGCAAATGAGCTCTAGAAAGTATGACAGTTTTCATAGAATGGGAAGTTTCCAAAGGAAATTTGGTATGAGAATGTAATGAGGGGAAGGAATAAGTGTGATTCGGAAAGAAAATAAAAGAGTTGTATATAGGGGGTGGGGAGGTGTGGGTGGGTAGGGATATGGGTAAAAATGAGAATTAACTTGTGTCGTATATTGGTACAAATTCCCCGATGTTATGTGTGATTGTGAGATGTATATAAATTGTACCAATAAAGAATTTAAAAAATCAAAAGGGAAAAACATGAAGCATAGTCTTCATTTGAAGTAATTGTAGAATACTTCTTATCAAATTATATGAGTAAGTGTCCTTATCTTTTCTTACAATGAAAACATTTATAGTTGTGTATTCATGTCTGCATTAAAGTCTTGTGGTCAGATACTAAAATGGCGTGTGTGCCCTCTAGTGGTCATTCATCCTGGAACTCTCAAATGCCTTTTAAAAACCAGTATACTACAAAGCGAGACCCTGTCACAAAACAAAACAAAACCAGTGTATACCCAAGGATGGCTACTTGGGAGACTAAGTATGATAACTGATCTAAGGAAATATATGCTTAGTTTTAAAATTAAATTTTTATAATCTCAACTTTTGCATAAAGCAACCTAAGTCCAAGTACAGTATATTAAAAAATTTTAAATACAAAAATAATTGGCAGGTAATGATACAGAATTAAAATATTTGGGTGCACATGTGTGTTGACTTATTTCAGTAACAAGCTCTGTGTGTAATAGGAAACATTCAGAGGGAAAGTGGTAGGAGAAAGAATAATTTAAAAAGAAAGCATATGTATATAGGGGGTAGGGTTGTAGGGTGGGTAGGGATATGGGTAAAAATGAGAATTAACTCATGTTATATACTGGTACAAATTTCCCAATGTTGAGTGTGATTGTGAGCTATATATAAAATGTACCAATAAATAATTCAATTAAAAAATAAGCTCTATATAATCTGAAAAACTAAAGAAACATGGTGCAAGGAAATAATTTCCTTCACATCAAAGTGGTCATGCATTGTAAGTGTTAGTGTATCTAGCACAGTGATTTTTAGAATGAACATCTTAAAGGTCTTCTCCCCTCCTTCTTTTGTTCCCTTGCTGTTTCATATATATATATATATATATATATATGTATGTATGTATGTATGTATGTATGTATGTATATATTGTGACATGTTTTTCTTAAAGGGTATTTTTAGGAGAAAGACATTGTTCCATAGCTTTTTTACTTAAGTACCTGGAATAACAGCTTTTAAGTAAAATTCTTATCCAATAGAGTCAATAATATTGCTCCAGCTCTCCCAGGCTTTCTTTCATGTTTTCATATTAATGCATCATTTGTTCATTTAAAAATATTATTTTTCGCTGGGCGCGGTGGCTCACGCCTGTAATCCCAGCACTCGGGAGGCAGAGACAGAAGGATTGCTGAGTTCGAGGCTTGCCTTGGCTACATAGTGAGCTCAGGGCCAGCCTGAACTACAAAGCAAGACTCTGTCTCAAAAAAATATATATATTATATTTCCTCAAAAGTATATGGTTAATGTAGAATAGCTATGCTTACCTTTATTCTTCAGCTTTTATGACTTTTATTATCTTTTTTCACCTGCCATACAGACTTTATCAACCAGTAGCATTGACAGAAAATTGTAATTCACATCCCTGATTTGGCTTTGTCCTTCAGAGTATCTGTTATCTGTCATATTGCTGCAGTGTTTATTCAGCAATGCTGTTTTGTTTTGTTTTGTTTTATAGAAGTGCCTCTTTCCCCTTTTCAAAGACCTTACTACCTTTCTGTTGTCATCCTATCCACTTTCTAATCTAAAGAGGTGATTTGCATTAGTATTTACTATACTAATCCTTTCCTGAAATGTGTGATTGATTAACTTCAGCAGTCTTGAATATATTGAAGGAAATATATATAAGGAAAGATGTATAGGAAAATAAATATAGAAGATCTGCTATAGCTCTACATACAAATGAAGTTAGTTAAGTATACATCTATTACATCACTAACATGTTTTGAGAGGCTTCTATGTGTAAGTCACATGCTGCTTGTGATGAATAAAAAAATCATAACTTTGCCTGCCCTCTAGGAGCAAAAGAGATAAGAGAAAGCAAAGGCATATATGATATGTATAAACAGTATAAAGATCAGTGAAGAATTCAGTCATCATGGAAAGCTCTTTGAAAGAGGTGTTATTAGTTACTTCTTCATAAACAGGATTAAAACAACAAAGTTGGAGGAGAGTTTTATAGCAGAATAAAACAGCATGAGAATGGTACAGAGGTAAAACTGTATAATGGAGGCCAGTTGCATGAAGAAGGTGAGATAGAGGAGAAGGCAAGCTCCAGCCTAATTACAGAGGTCTTAAATGATCACTGTAGGTATATTAGCTTTGTATCATAGTGACAAAATACCGAGGTAGAGACAAGATCTATTTTGGCATTTTGGCTTACACTTTCAGAGCTTTTAGTCCATAATTACAGTTTCAGAGCTTTCAGTGCAAGCTTCTTGACCTGACACAAAAAAGGCTTCAAGGATTTGATCCTACATGTCCCCTTCTCTGACCACCTCTGTACATGTTATTGCCCATATGTTCCACACATCTCACAACACACTTCTCTCTTTAACCCCAACGTCTTTTTTCCTACCTCACTTTCCAGGGAATCTCACTGGCCTCTTGTGTCCTTTCATGAATGACCTCTGCATGTTACTTCTGTTATGATTGCTCAACAGTAGTAAAACTTGATTGAGGGGCAGCCCATTTTCCAGTCCCCTTTCGGTCTCTTAAACAGAAGCTTTCTCTCAGTAAACGTTCCTACTCTTAAAACAAAAAACTATATTGATAAGTAGATTGTAAGATCCTTACACAGCATAAAGCTTTATCTAATTTTCTTTATGTACCAAGCATCCCCCAAACCAGACATAATACCTGATACACAACATTCAAAAATTGTTTAATAAAGGAAAACAAGAAATTTATAGACTGCTTGGATGTAGAGAATTCTAAAAATTAAATTTTAAGTGCTTTCAAGGTTTCAAGTACAGATAAGAATGGCTCCACCATTCTTACAAAAATAGACGTCCAGTAAACAGTCTGACTCTGAGAGGAAACTTTCCATTTTGATATTTAATCCATTTTGATTTTTAAATTTTAACTTTGTTTCAGAGTATAGTCCCCAAGTGGAAATGTCTGTCAAATAATTTGGGGTAAGGAATTCTGGAATCTGAGAAGACTAGAGAACTCATCTTTTAGGCCTATTATTATACGTCTGACTTCAAAAGCTCCCCTTCACATTGGCCCTGAAAATTTTTCAACGTGGTTGAAGAATTTTATATCTTATATGGCATATAATGATCCATCTGGACTGTTCCCCCATAGCTGGTGCCTAATTCTGGAGTTCTGCTTTCACATATCCCTTATCAACCATATGTACATTCTTCCTCAAGTGTATTTTAATAATATGTATTTTACTTGTAGTAATTTAGTTGACTGTAATCTCAGTCTAAGAAATTTTTCATAAGAATACCATCTTCTAACTGAGCTTTTATTAAAATACCCTTGTGTTAAAATTAAAAGCATAGAGGACATTAAAAATAGAGCATTTGATGAGGCCAGAGATTGAGCTCAGTGGTTCTGGCACCTGCCTAGCAAGCACAAGGTCCTAAATTCATCCCTGGTAACCACATACAACAATACAGGGCATAGTGACTCACACCCACCAGCAATCAGTACCATATACCACAGTGCTAGACATGGTGGCTCACACCTGTAATCCCAGCACTTGGGAGGCAGAGGCAGGAGGATTGCTGAGTTTGAGGCTTGTCTGGGCTACATAATGAGCTCAGAGCTAGCCTGAACTACCAAGTGAGACCCTGTCTCAAAGAAAAAAAAAAAAAAGACAGCACTTGATTCTTCTTTAAAAAAAAAAAAAAAAAACACCTAGGATTGAACCCAGGACCTTGTACTTGCAAAGCAGGCACTGGAAACACTGAGCTAAATCCCCCATAATTTGATTCTTGATCTAAGTGGCCTTCAGATCAGACTGCCATTAACAGTTGTCAGTGTCTTGTCTGTTCCCAAAAGCAGATCTTACTAAGTACGTGTTTGTTTTTTAGGTTGCTGAATAACCATCATGATGATGCCTCTAAGTTCATCAATCTTCTAGCAAAACCTGGCTGCTGCTGTCTAGAACAAGAGGATTTTGTCCCTTTACTTCAGGTAGTTTTTATTTCCTGTGGATAATGGGTTCTACTTTTAGTGTTTCAGAGATTTTCTTTTAAATGTACAGCTCTAATATATATCAATTCAGCTATAAGATCAAAGATCAGATTTCTAGAAGAGTAGTTTTTATACATATTTTAGCAGTAAAATTCTTTTTTAAACAAAATTTTAAAAAGAAATCATAGTTTAAAATATATATAACAGGGGTTCTCCCACTGAAACAAAGGGGAGAGGCTTTCAACCTCCCTTTGCCCACTCACAGCAGGCACTGAAGCACCATCTGAAACTTGAGGATCCAAGAAGAGAAGCTGCAAAAGTTCACATCAAACATAAATAAAACCTTACAGAAAGCAAGTAAAGACAATGGAGTAATCAAAACCCCAGGCAGTAGTCCAAGGATCTTCCTTCAGTGCATCTTGACTCTGATTCAAACCTACTTCTAAAATGCTTGGTTTTCTGAGTTTTTAACCCAGTATTTATTTGAAACAGAAAATTAGACTATGAAGAAAGAAGAGGAGACAAGTACAGTGAGATCTACAAAGACAGGTGGTTCCAAACTATGAAAGTATCCAGGGGAAGGGAAAGAAAACTACTTAAGAGGGAAAAAGAAAAACCACCAAGCCTGTAAAAGCACTCAAGTTTGAGACTAATTAAGGATAAGGACAGTCGCTCCCAGTCTAAGTCTAATCAGACTTCTGCCAAGATCAGTAATTTATATTATTAGCACAGACCATTTGCAAACACTTAGAAAACTAATATGTATGGAGTACTTCACTGATGGAACCAAGTAAATGAAACAACAGTATATTTCTGATTTTTCCTTTTCTGTTTATGAAAATTACAAGAACATATGTGAATTCATACACTGTATTGTACACATAGAAAGGATAATGTCAGACTAGAATAAGTCTTAGATACCGCATATAAGAAGTATGTTTTTTTTTATTTTTCTGTTACTTATTTGAATTTCTGACTTTAACCTCCCCACACCAAAGCAGAGGAAATTTTTAAACTCCTAAGATTCCCTGAACCTGGAGCTGTGTCATAGTTCTGAAGACTCTCATGGTATCAAGGTATCAGTGGTCAGAAGATCTCTTAAGATCCTGAGTTCTTTGCAGCTTCTCTGCCATACATCAGGTTCCAGCATCTTTGATAAGACACCCAGTGTCCATCTCCCTATTGTACTACACAGCTATTTTCTCTTGAGGTTGTAGCTGATTCCTTGCTGCTATTGCCAAGAATCAGAGTAACACTTATCACTACAGATTTGTCTTTCTTTTTTTCTGACAGAGAGAAATCTTTTAATCTACTGAAGTCTTCTTGTTGTGTATCTTTATGCTTCATCTCTAACCTCCACCCTTCCCTGTAACATCTGCTTCCCTTCCCAGTAGGTGCAGACTTCCTGCTTACTAATTTTGGACAGAAAAGAGAAGTGGTTTAGAAACCTCCTTGTGTGGCTTTTGTGACACTGCATGTGTTGTAGGTTTAAATAGACCTCTCTAGAATAGGAGGATTTTATCCCTTTTATTTTCCTTCAGGTAGCTTTTATTTCCTTTTGAGAATGAGTTCTACTTTTGGAGTTTCAGAGGTTCTGTAAAACCTCACATCTCTAATATATATATATCAGGTAAGCTACACAGATCTAGTGGTCAGACTTCTACAGGAGTATTTCTAGCTAGGCCTTTCCATGAGAAAATTACCCATCAGTATTAGATCTATATTTTCTGTATATTCTTCATGGACTGATATAGTGCTTGTTAATACTCTTCAAGCCCACTCTAAATATTTTGTTTTCCTAAGCAGATCACAAATTATATGAAGCCAAGATATGCCTTTTCTTTTTGTTGAATGCACATCAGACATCCCAGTAAATCGTTGGTGGCTGTTAGGTAGCCCATGGAGAGGGATAGAAATTTACTGACATAGTTTGAGTTTTTTTAAGTTGAATTTATGGTTGCTGTGATTCTGATGGGTTTTCCTTTACAGGTGATTTGTTTATTTTCTCTAATAGCTTTTAGTACTCTGTTCTTGTGTTGAATTTCTGGACTTAACTATTATATTCCTTGTTATAGTTTTTTCTGATTGTGACTATTTGCAGTTCTATGTGCCTCACTTATCTGTATGTCAAATTCTTTTTCTTTGCCTGGGAAGTTTAGCACATTTACTTCTGCGAACAGGTTTTCTATGTCCTTTGTACTATCTTCTGATTCTTCACTGATTCCAGTTAATCTTGTATTAGTCTTCTTTGCATTTTGTAGCACCTATTGGTTTGATTTTTCTTTGTCCCTTGCTATTTTTTACCACTTAACAGTTATCTGGGCAGAGCATTTATTTATGTATTAACTATCCTAGGCATGGCTTGAGCAGGTGTCATTTCAAACCATTTGTTTGACTAATAATATAATAATATAACATTATACTAATAATAATATGAAATTGACTTTTTATATTTATTTTATATTATCTTATAAAAATCATTGAAAAGGGGGCTGGGGATTTAGTTCAATTGGTACTGCACCAACCTTGGATGCACAAGGGCCCAAATTAGATCCCTGGTACCGAAAAAGAAAAAAAAAATAATGAAAAATATCCAGTTTGGGGTTATCTTGTTTTTAAATAACTGAACTGTTAAGTGGTGGGTAGGAGGTTTTTTATTTTTTATTTGATAGATAACCCTATCTTATAGATCTAATATTCTTACTTTACATTGCAGATATTTTCAGTAGAATTTTTAATCTCATAAATTTCTATTTGAGTCTGTTTTAATAATGTGTTTGGTTTTCATGGTTCCCATGTCTTTCTTTTTTGAGATAGGGTCTCGCTTTGTAGTTCAGGCTGGCCCTTGAGCTCACTATGTAGCCCAGGCAAGTCTCGAACTCAGCAATCCTCCTGCCTCTGCATCCCAAGTGTTGGGATTACAGGTGTGAGCCACCACACCTAGCACTGTGGTATGTGGTATTGATTGCTGGTGGGAGTGAGTCACCATGCCTAGCATTGTATGTGGTTACCGGGGATTGAACTCAGGATCTTGCGCTTGTGAGGCAGGCGCCAGAACCACTGAGCTAAATTTCCAGCCCCTCCCATGTCTTTCTTAAGCTACTCTAATTTTTTTGGTTGTATCTACTCTAGATTCACTAATCAGTAAAAGAAAATAATATTTTTAAAATTAAAGTGGTACAATTGGTAATAAAAACACTATCAAGCACAGACTGGAAAATGACAAAATGTAGTAATTATTATTGATTTGTTGCCTTTAACCATAGGTTTAAGATTTTTTTTGTTTTGTTTTGTTTTAGCTTTTTGAGACAAGGTCTCTCTTTGTAGCTCAGGCTGGACCTGAGCTTACTATATAGCACAGGCAAGCCTCGAACTCAGCAGTCCCCTTGCCTCTGCCTCCCTAGTGCTGGGATTGCAGGCAAGATTTTATAATTATATAACAAAACTTAAAACAAAACTACATGGCAAATATCTATGTAGTAGAATGATTTTACCCTATGGGGAGAAAATAATTGAGAAATAAAAAAGAGAGAAAGAGATTAGAAGCAAGGCTAAAAGACATTACCCAAGTCTTAGGAAACTGGTAAAGACAGGAGAGGAATAAAGAAGGAAGAAACAAAAACAAGAACAGAACAAAAATATAAGAATAATGTTCATGCTTATGAAAAAAACAAAAATACAGAAGTAAAAAACTAAACAACAAAAAAACCCACAACAATGAAAAAATGTATCTCTGAGGTGATTTCAGGTCTGTAGTTATCTTTTGGGGCCTATAGTTTATGGTAGTGTCCATTTGAGGTTATGACTCTGCTTTCACTGGTAGATTAAGGAAGCAGTCAGGCCCTAGATTACTGGTGGATAATCCTAGCATCCTTGCAGTATGATTAGGGCAGCATGCAAATTCTGGTGATTTCCGCTCCACAAAACTTCAGATAGCTCCTGGCCTCTTGTGGGGTTGGGCCTGAGGTTTACAGACTATAGCACCGTGGGTGTCTCCTTTCCATCTTGACCATAGTTCCCTGACTCAGACATCTTTCACAGTTGTCCTTCAGTCACTGTGGGATTTCAACACTAGGAGCCATGAGATGAAGCCAACCATGGCTGCTCTCAATCTCAAGTTCAGTTGGCCTTTCCCTAAAATGGCATCTGACCAAGCACTTGTCTCCAGGGGACAAACACTATAGATATTTAGACTAGAGTTACTCAACCATTGTGTTAATACACAGAATCCACTTCTTCACAGTTGTATTTCTCTCTCTACATCTCTGGAGTCATCTGTTTTCATTTTGTATGTAGACTTTTGTCTTCCTTTCTCACACCACAATTCAGAAGCTAAGGAGAAAATACTGCTTGCCCCTTCCTTTTTCTGCACTGAGGTCTGTTTCTTCACTTTCTCTTTGGGCTCCAATTCTTCCTTCAGATTCTTCCTGGTTCCCAAGAATCCACCTCCCTCTTTCTTTCTTCCCAACTTATTTTCTAGTGCCTAGATTCCTGATCTTTGTTGCTGATTACCACTCTTACCATCCTCCTAGAAGTCCAAGCAAGATATGCTAAATGCCTATCCCTGGTTACCAAAATGAACCATTCTCTATTAATAACATGTTAAATAATAAAAAAAACATTGTGTGCTTCCAAACTACAAAAGATCCAGGCAGGAGGAAAGTAAAGGAGAAAGTACAAATATAAGAAATGATAAATAGCATTGAAACAAAAAAATTTTAAAGACTAACAAACCCTATGAAAATAAAATTAAAAACATAGATGAGATGGACAGTTTTCTTGCAAAATGTGTATGGCCTAGATTGAGCCCATTTGATTTAGAAAACTCAACAGACTTAATTTGTATTCCAGTAGAAATTAACTGGGTGTTGTGCACATGCCTTTAATCTCAGAATTCTGGGAGGCTGAGGTGGGAGGATCAAAAGTTCAAATCCAACCTGGATGATTTAGCAACTTATCAAGACTTTCCCAGGATTTAAAATTTTATAAAGAACTGGAAATGTAGGATAATGAAAAGGCCCTACCTAGCCCAATCCCTCTACCAGAGAGAAAAAAGTAAAAGAAATATTTATTAGGAAACCATCTCACTAAAAATAGAAGTTTTTTAGTTTCATAGTTTCAATAGAAACTATGAAGTTTACATAGTTTCAATAGAAATTCTACCAAATCTTCAAAGCCCAGATAGGCTTGATACTTTATAGACTATTCCACAGTATTGAAAAGAAAGTAAAAAGCCCATAGTTCCTTTTATAAAACAAGCATAATACAGTACCATGCAGGAAAACACAGGACAAAAAATATGCAAATGAATGCAATTTCATGATTAATGATGAAAAGTAATAAGTAAAATATTACCAAACAGAAAATGCCATGGCAGTGCAATTTATTTTAAGAAGACAAGATTGGTTCAATATCAGGATATTTATTGTAATAGAACTTCCAAGATAAATCCACAATTATAGATATCCCAATAATAAAGAGAAAAATAGAAAGTTGGTAAGTATATGGAACACTTATCATCCAACCTGACCTAACTGCCATTTGTATTGCTTTTGATCCAACATTATCAGAATATACTTCTCTTCTATGTGTATAGAGAGTACTTATCAAGGTAGACCATATTGTGAACCATAAACAAATTTCATTAAATTTAAAAATAATTGCTGGGGGCCAGGGATTTAGCTCAGTGGTTCCTGTGCCTGCCTCACAAGCCCGAGGTCCCTGGTTTGATCCCAGAAATCACATAAAATACTGGGCATGTTGACTCATGCCCACCACAAATCAGTACCACATATCACAATGCCTGGTGTGGCTTATTCCTGTAATCCCAGCACTCGGAAGCAGAAACAGGAGGATTCCTGAGTTTCAGATTTGCCTGGGCCATATAGTGAGCTCAGGGCCAGGCTGGACTACAAAGTAAGACCCTGTCTCAAAAAAAAAAAAAAAAAAAAAAAAACTTGCTGGGTGTAGCAGTATATCACAAGTAATCCCAACTACTTGAGAGGTTGAGATAGGATCACAGGTTCTAGAATAGCCATGGCAACTTAGGAGATCTTAAGATCTTTTTGTCTCAAACAAAAACTGAGCTGGGAATGCAACTTAATACAAAGCACAGAGTTTCAATCCCCAGTACCACAAAAAAATAAAAAATTAAAATTAAATAAATTTTAAAATTTCAAGTCATGTTATTTTCCCTGACCATAGTAGAATTAACTTAGAAATCATAACAAATCTATAAAAATTTCCCAAATATTTGATAACAAACTCTTAGGAACAACCCATTGGTCAGAAAAGAAATCAAGGATTGCTGGGTTCACGGCGGCTTGCCTGGGCACCATAGTGAGCTCAGGGCCAGCCTGAACTACAAAGCGAGACCCTGTCTCCAAAAAGCAGAAAAAAAAAAAGAAAGAAATCAATGGGAAAATCAGAAAATCAATGTAGTTAAGCAAAAGAAAGTATCAGCATTAGTAGGATACTGCTACAGCTATACTATATTTAACAAGTGAGTTTGCAGAGTTTAAGATTTGTGATCCATATACAAAAATCAATTGCCTGTGTATTAGCCACACACCTTTAGAAAATTAAATTTAGAAAGTAGTTTCATTTATAATACCCTGAAATATTTATTATT
This sequence comes from Thryonomys swinderianus, assembly GCA_004025085.1. Taxonomy (NCBI): domain Eukaryota; kingdom Metazoa; phylum Chordata; class Mammalia; order Rodentia; family Thryonomyidae; genus Thryonomys; species Thryonomys swinderianus. The sequence goes on from PVIC010004176.1 coordinate 18,811, forward strand.
TTCAAGTGAATATAAGAAAAAATATATAACCCACACACAATGAAAATTTGGAAAACTACTAAGAAAGATTAAAGATCTTTATACCTTATATAGAGTGCAAAAACTTGATATTATTTAGATGCCAAATCTACATTAACTTTGATTCTTAGAGTAATACTTGTATTTCATATAATCTCCTTCCAAGAAAATTTTAATATCAACCATAACTTGAGCAATGAAACCCAAAACTGAATATAAACAGCAACAAATGAAATGTATTATAAATTAACATAACCATATTGAAGAGAATGGAGGAAGAAAAGGAAAAAATAAGCTAAGTGCCTTTGGAAAACAGTACTGTATTTAACTAGATATGATTAAGCTAACAACAAAATACATAAATACAGTGGAACGAATTCTGCAACCACAGTCTAGGAACAAATTAAGTTTGGAAGTGATGTATCACTGTACTGTATTCTAGTTAGTAAATTTCTTGATGTTAGCAATTTTATTACTCCAGCCAGTTTGAACAAAACAAGTGAATACATTATAGATCATGAAAGCCAGATTTTTCACTTAAAAAATTTTTCAAAACAAATAAACATTAGAATGAACCTTGTAGTGTTATATTGGAACCTATATGATGACATCGTTTTTAATATATGTAGGGAGATAAAAAGTATATACATGGGGGCCAGAGATTTAGCTCAGTGGTTTGGCTGCCTGCCTCGCAAACACAAGGTCCTGAGTTGGATCCCGGTAACCCCATACAATACTGGGCGTGGTGACTCACGCCCACCAGCAATCAATACCACATACCACAGTGCTAGGTGAGGTGGCTCACGCCTGTAATCCCAGCACTTGGGAGGCAGAGACAGGAGGATTGCTGAATTCGAGACTTGCCTGGGCTATATAGTGAGCTCAGGGCCAGCCCGAACTACAAAGCAAGACCCTGTCTTTAAAAAAAAAAAAGTATATGCATGGATTACCACACATATATTTCTACCTGTTAAGATCCAAGAACAATGATACCCAAGTAGTAAGCTCATTACACACAGCACCTAGATTTAGATACTGTTGTCTACTAAAATGACTCCAAAATCTTGGAGAAAAGGTTGACAACAGGCCTAAGAGAAGGATATTTTAAGATGAGCCTAAACCAGTGGTAGTGAACCCATGGCACATGTGCCACACTGAATTATTTGGGTTTTTGTTTTGTTTTGTTTTGTTTTTGTGGTACTGGTGATCAAATTGAGGCCCTAGTGCTTCCAAGTAGGCACAGCACTACTTGGAGTTAAATCCCCAGCCCAGTACACTGGATTATTTGTATCACTGAAAGCTCTATAAAGTTCACTGTCATGGGGCTAGACCATCTTGTGATACCAGAAAATATGGATGGGCCATAAAAGGACAAGATGTGCAAAACAGACACTGAAGCAAACATGAATGAACTCCTGATAGCCAACATTAGATCAATTTGAACCATAAAAAAATGCTAGTGTAGAATTATAACTCATAGAATGAAATACTCATAAGCCTGACTGTAGAATTCCAGTTAAATGAAGAAAGTATGAGGGATATCCAAAATAGCTGTTAGGTAAGTACTACACATAAATATTGCAGACAGGATCCAGAAGTGAATGCTGCTATCAGGGGGCACAAGTTCAAGGTTATTGGCATAGTCTGAAAGTATCCCCCTGATGATTTTTATCAATTATTAAAGGAAAATAGCAACTTTATAGTAGAGAATGCAACAAACATAACTTAACCCAAGTCCAATAAAGGTTAACATCAGATAAGAGACAATCTGGCACTGAAGAGGATGTAGCATCATTTCTGTGCTACTCATGCTAGAAATAGTAACCTTCATTATGCAAAATTTCAAACAAAACCAAATTGGGAGAATAACTGACCAGAACTCATTAAGTCATCAAGATCATGAAAGACATGGAAAGGAACTGTCAACAATTAGCAAAGATAAATGAAACATAAAATACAGAGTAGGATCCTAGAAAGAAAAATGGTGAGGTCTGAGTAAGGTCTATAGTTTAGTATTGAATCAACATTCATTCTCTGGTTTTTATCATTACTGCAGAAAGCTGGGCAAAGGTCATAGAAAGTTTTCTTTTTATAACTCAACTTAAGTGTAAAATTATTGCTAAATTTTAAAAGATCAAAGGTATAGTAAGGTCCACTGTTTTTAAGACTGTTGATAGGCATGCATAGCTGACTGCTCTGAAGAAACAAAGACATGTAACTGATGTCATCCATTGATGACTACCAAATTAATAGATTTATGTATGTTGGCATAGCATTTGCCTCTTTATTAAATTAACAGTAATTATCTCATATTCGCTAAGCTCAAGGTGCTTTAAAATTCTAATTAGAGGGCCAGAGATTTAGCTCAGTGGTTCCATAGTCTTGCCTCCCAAGCACAAGGTCCTGAGTTTGGTCCCCAGTAACCACATATCACAGTGCCGAGCATGGTGGCTCACGCCTTTAACCCCAGCACTCAGGAGGCAGAAGCAGGAGGATTGCTATGAGTTAGAGGCTTGCCTGGGCTACATAGTGAGCTCAGAACCAGCCTAACTACAAAGTGAGACCCTGTCTCAAAAAATAAAAATAAAATAAAATAAAATTTTAATTAGAAAATAGTGGTATTTCTGGATACACCTGGAGGACACACTAATAAATAAATAGATCACAGATATGCAAATACCACATCTTGTCTTTGGTATGAGAGCCTGTAGATGTAAATGAGTTCTAGAATGTGTAATTTTTGTAAAATAGGAAATAGCCAAAGGGAATTTGGTGTGGGAACATAATGAGGAGAAAGAATAAATATGATTCAGAAAGAAAAAGAGCATATATATATGCTCTTATATATATATAAGGGGTGGGGGGTTGTGGGTGGGTAGGGACGTGGGAAAAGTGAGAATTAACTTGTGTCATATACTGGTACAAATTCCCCAATGTTGTGCATGATTGTGAGCTGTATATAAAATTACCAATAAAGGTTCAATTAAAAAAAACAAGAGAATGGAATAAATATGATACAGAAAGCAAATAAAAGAGCATGTATAAAGGGGGTGAAGAGGTGTGGGTGGGTAGGGATATGGGTAAAAATGAGAATTAAGTTGTGTCATATACTGGTACAAATTCCCCAATGTTATATGTGATTTTGAGATGTATATAAATTGTACCAATAAAGAATTCAACTAAAAAAAACAACAAGAAAATAGAGTTACAGTACAGTATATAATGCCATTTGATTAACAAATCACCAACTGCAGCTAAATTAAAATTTAATGTATATTTAAGTATACTGTGTATACAGAAAATCAAGTAAGTATGCCTGTAATGAAAAAGTTTATTCATCTGGAAACTTACTCTACAGAAACAAAAAAATTCTGTAAGTGAGCTTTTTTAATGCTTTTAATTTAGTTTTGGTTTTAATCTTTTCCAGGATGTGGTGGATACACACCCTGGCCTTACGTTCCTGAAAGACGCTCCAGAATTCCACTCCCGCTACATCACCACGGTATGCTGAGTCCTATTTTTCTTAGTACAACTCTGTAATGCACTTTTTCTTCTTCTGGGGATCAACCCAGGGCCTCATACATGCTCTGCAAGTGCTGTACAGCAGAGCTACATCCACAGCCAGATCTTCATGCTAAAGTTTACTCAGGCTATAAAGTAGAAGAAAGGATAAAATTGAATTAATGATTTCTTTATTTTTCCCCATTTCTCTCCTTATATGTGTCCAATGCTTGAAAGTGATCTCTTTCATAAATAAAATTAAAGTAAAATACTCATTCTTTGTGGACTTAAGAAGTATACTTTTGCTCTTTTTTTTTTTTTTTTTTTTGAGATAGGGTCTCCCTTTGTAGTCCAGGCTGGTCCTCAGCTCACTATGTAGCCCAGGCAAGCCTCAAACTCATAGTAATCCTTCTGCCTCTGCCTTCTGAGTGCTGGGAATATAGGCGTGAGCCACCACATCCAGCATTGTGGTATGTGGGACTGATTGCTGATGGGCGTGAATCACCACACCCAGTATTGTTGTATGTGGTTACCAGGCATCAAACTTGAGACCTTGTGCTGGCAAGACCTACTCTGGAAACACTGAGATAAATCCCCAACCCCTACTTTTGCTCTTTTATGAATACTGATAACCACTTGATCTTAACGTTTTTAAATAATACTGAAAATACTATTTAACAGCTTGTCCCAGAAAAAGATGTCTCTAGCACCTCAGAGTTCAAACTAGACTGAAAGTTTGTGTAAACAGAAAACATACATGTAGATCATGTATGAATTTGGAATAACCACAACCCCATGCTTTGTGAGGTGCTCTCGCCCTGTGTCTCCGACACAGTCATTGGCTCCATGGCAAGCGGGGCATAACTGTGACTGAGAATGCACAGGCCTGTGGTGCCCATGGCAACCATTGCATGAATTCTCTGCCCTCCCCCATGGAAATCTTTGGAGACATTACAAACACAGGCCCTCAGAAGCACCCTGCATACAGCTCCACCATGTTACAAAATACACTGCTTTTTTATTCTCCTATGGAAATTTCACTCTTTGCTTTTCTGTTGGCTCACTTTGGTCATTATAAAACTTTGTAAGATCCTGTATGAGCCAAAGGGTATCACTGTCATCATTAACCATAGCACTGTACTAAATTACTTCCCCCACAATAACCCTGGCCCTCTTGTGCTCCTTTCTTGCTTGAATTGCTTCAAACTTCTGATCTTTCTGCTTTCACCCTCATTGTCTTGTATTCTACAGTCATTGCCCAAAGCAAACAAAGTTGTCCTTTAAAAAAGTAAGTCAACTCCTGTCATCCTCCTCTCAAACCCCTCTATGGTTTCCCATCTCAGTCAGAATCAAAACCATAGCCCTTGGTAAAACTGATCTACTTACCCCATGTGCTCACAGTCCTGCTTATGATCTGCCTTCTCTTTTCCTCCCATGCCTTCCTGTTCCTAAGACGAAACCCACATCTGCCTCAGGTTCTTTGTTCCTGCTCTTTGTCTTCTACAGATTTCCCAATTTGATGCTGTCTCCCTTTATCCAGACACCTATTCAAATATTCCCCGATCACTCTGTCTTCTTGATACCTTTTCTTACTCTGCTCACTTCCCCATACTCTCAGTTCCCTTGTCTGCTTTTTTTTTTTTTTTTTTGAGACAGGGTCTCACTTTGTAGTTCAGGCTGGCCCTCAGCTTACCATGTAGCCCAGGCAAGCCTCGAACTCAGCAATCCTCCTGCCTCTGCCTCCCGAGTGCTGGGATTACAGGCATGAGCCACCACACCCAGCACTGTGGTATGTGGTATTGATTGCTGGTGGATGTGAGTCACCAGGCCCAGCATTGTATGTGGTTACTGGATCGAACTCAAGGCCTTGTGCTTGTGAGGCAGGCGCTGGAACCACTGAGCTGAATCTCCGGCCCATGCTTTTTCTTCTTTACTAATCAAATATTTATTTATTACCTATATCCTTCTGTATGATAAAGTCCATGAGAGCAACAACTTTGTATTTTTCACTGTTCTTCCCCCAATACTGGAATAGTGCCTAGTATATAATAGACACATATTAAATATTTTTGAAGCAAAATATTTATTGGTACATTTTAGGTATACATATTAAATATTTATTGATAATTTATTTATTCTTGCTAAAGAATTCTGCATTAGCACTTCTGTAAGCCCAAATAGAATTATTAGGTCTGATTAAAAGCTGTATTGTAAACTCGGGGTACCTTAGCAGTATAATTTAGAATCTTATAAGTTAGGAAAGATCTTAGAAATAATAAAGTCTGGCAACCTTATATCAGTTAAGAAAATGCTTTGTAAAGAAGAATTTTTTATTGCAGTTCTTTCTTTTTAAAAATGTTAATGAACAGAAAAGTGAGACAAAGATAAATTTTCTTTTCTCTGTTCTTTCCAGTTAGGTTTTATGAGAAGCCAGTAATGATCTCTCATAATATAACATAACATAATATAATATAACAACATATCATAACATAACAACATAACACAACAAAACACAACACAGCACAACATAACATAACATAACACAGGGAGTCTTTTGATTTTTAAAGTGAAAACTCACAAAAAGAATTATAAAAATGCCGGGCGTGGTGGCTCACGCCTATAATCCCAGCACTCGGGAGGCAGAGGCAGGAGGATTGCTGAGTTCGAGGCTTGCCTGGGCTACATAGTGAGCTCAGGGCCAGCCCAAACTACAAAGTGAGACCCTGTCTCAAAAAAAAAAAAAAAAAAAAAAAAAAAAAAAAAAAAAAAAAAAAAAAAAAAGAATTATAAAAAAGCCAAGGATTTAGCTCAGTGGCACTGTGCCTGCCTCACAAACAGAAGGACCTGAGTTTGAACCCTGGTACCACCAAAAAAGTAAGGTGAAAAATTATGAAGCTATTTTCTTCACCTATAATTCATTATTTTTAAAAGAATTTTGTCGTATCAATCACTGAAAACATGAAAACCATACTGGTAAATAAAATATAATTATCTCAGGCCAGAGATTTAGCTCAGTGGTTACAGCGCCTGCCTAGCAAGCACAAGGGCCCTGGTTCGATTCCTGGTAACCACATATAACAATACCGGGCGTGTTTACTCAAGCCTGTAATCCCAGCACTTGGGAAGCAGAGGCAGGAGGATTGCTGACTTCGAGGCCTGCCTGGGCTACCTAGTGAGCTCAGGGCCAGTCTCAACTCAATAGGGTCTACAAAGCAAGTCCCTGTCTCAAAAAAAAAAAAAAAAAAGAAAATATCTCTGCTGTCAGTATTTTTCATGAAATTTGTATATTATTATTTATGCTTGTTAAATTTATACTTTGTTAATACTATACTGCTTTATCCCTATTCCATAAAAATGAATTCATTTCTCAATAGTATTTAAACTATAAAATACTTGACATGAAATAATATAGCAATTCATAACAGCATCATAAGACTCCCTTAGTAAATAAGAGTAAAATGGGATTATAGAATATGAGTATATATGTACTAAGTAAATAACTAATGTTGCTATTAGTCTTACATTGACACCCAAAGAAAAAAAAGTAAAAATAAAAAGAAGAAAGATTATTTGAAAATAAAATTGTATCAGACTAGTTGTCTGTTCTCCTCAGTGTCTTTTCTGATATGAAACTTTATCAAATGATGCCATGAAGTCACTGAAATTTTGCATATTTTAGAGTATGATGAGTTTTTCTAGAAGAAATACAGAATAAGCCCCTTCGGCATGAAGTTAGCTCATTTTGTGATTAAACATAAAAATAAACAAACTGAAACTTCTTTTTCTATCCTGATCCTAGGAAAAGATAAGATTATACTTTTTCTAAGAAACTCAGAATTAATGATAAATATCTCAGAAAAACAAAATCATTTTTTCATATGATCTTATTGAATGCTATATAATCCGAATGGCATACAGTGTAAGACATATATGTATATGTTGAACATCTCTGGCCCAAAAATATGAAATCCAAAATATTACAAAATATAAAACATTAACACTCAAAAAGTTTCAGATACTGAGCATTTCAGATTAGTAAAGTCTATATAGATGTTCCAAAATCTGAAACACTCCACAATCTGAAACAATTCTAGCTTGCATAAGGGTTATTCAACATGTATTACGTTTGCATACTGGGAAAGTAATAAGTTACTTTAAAGTCAGAAAAAAAAAAAACACTGACCTGAAGTATGGCTCAAATATTATATGTGGTACATAATAATGAAGAGGTTAGAGAACTTTTATTTTATGATTATGTTTGAAAATCTATGCCACAGTCAGGTTGTGGTCTGTTCCATAATCCTAGCAATTTGGAAGGTGGAGGCAGAAAGCTTGCAGTTTGGAGATTAGCCTAGGAAATTTAGTGAGATATTGTCACAAATAAAAAATAAAGACTGAGGCTATAATTCAGTTGAAGAGCTCTCGCCTCACATGGATTTAATTCCCAGTGCCATAAAAACAAAAACACAACCTGTGCTGCAGAAAGACTCGCTTTGTAGTTCAGGCTTGACCTGAGCTCACTAATGTAGCCCAGGCAATCCTCAAACTCTCAGCAGTCCTCCTGCCTCTGCCTCCTGAGTCCTAGGATTACAGGTGTGAGCCACCACACCCGGCATTGTGGTGTGTGGTACTGGGGATCAAACCCAGGACCTTGTGCTTTTCAGGCAGACGCTGGAACCACAGAGCTAAATCTCCAGCCCAGAAAAAAACTTTTTGTTTGTTTAGGTAACATTTTGTCAGTTTTCAGACTGAAAAGACAGAGCATGAGCTAAGTAAGAGATTGCATCAGAAGTCCATATTCTTCTCCTTTATTTCTGGAGTTAACAATTCAGAAGAGTACCTCTTGGTAATGAAAATGAAATAGTAGAAAACTGCAATACTTTGGTTTGCATGGTGTGCAAAGGTAGCCAATAAATAAAAGGCTTGCTTGTCCAAACTTTGGTATGCTAACTTTCAAGGAGAAAGATACTCACATAAGTTCTGAAAATAAGTGGTGGGATTTTAAATATTTATGACACTGATGTTGGAAGTAATGACATTTTTGAAGCTTATTCAGATTATTTATTCAGTATGCTGCTTGGCTTTAATCAGTCATTTTAGGCTGAGTCACCACAATTTTAATTGATGGGGAACACAAGGTCCTATACTCAAATTTTCTAACATGACAAACCTGTTTGGTAGAGACTGCTTATCATTAAAAGTTTATTATTAACTTTGTCCTTGAAATGTTTTCCTCTTAGCAGAGAAAGATAACACTTTTATTAGACACATTTTTTTATTTTCCCTATTCTAGAGAAGGCCACAAAGAAATACTTTTCAGAGACATCTTAAAGAATGAGTTAGTGATCCAGTTACCATTCCTTGTCCAATGGAAGAGTGAGGCTCCTGGCATTCGAGTGTGTTCACCTGCACTCTGGTCATCTACCATGAGGACTTCCATGCCTGCATTTAGTCTTCTTCCGAGATCTATATGACAGAACCACTGAATATTTCCATTTCTGGCGGCCAGTATTTGTGAGTTAGGGCTTTCCAGGTGAATAGGATGTGAAAGAAAACTGACTTGTCAAGTCGACTAGCAATCCATTGGTGAAAGACTGTTTCATTCTACTTACTGGTAGTAAATAATTATCCTGATTGTTACTTATTTTAAGGTTTTCCTATATTTTAAAAATTCCGCTTTTTATTTGCCTAAAAATGGTAGACTAAAAAAGTTAGGAGAAAAAAAAAAAACTGTAACTCAACCAGCAGCTACATGCTTTTACCACTAGATGGTAGCCCTACCTAAATAATCCAAGCTGCTGAATGTAGAAACCAGTAATGTAGAAACCAGAAAATAGGCTGATGGAATAAGGTGATATAGGCTATGGAAAAATGGAACACAGATGAATCATTTTATAGTATTAAGTAAACAGTTCACCAGAGGCTAAAAATAAGCAACACTTAACTGCTCACAAAATTTAAAAGTTCTGTCAGAACAAAAACAGGAGAATAAAACAAGTAAAAACGAACACAGGTTAAAGTTTTATAATTTTAAGTGTAGAATAGTATTTCCACAAATAATATAAGTATATAAAACTTGATAGAAAGCAGAGTAAGTTAAATGTATATTCAAAATCAAGAAAAAGGACAGAGCTTTCTACATATATTGAAAGTAATTTGAGGGGGCATAAAATTATAATAAATGAGATTCTTTATGTTTATATATACAGTTTCTGTGTTAAAAATTGTCCACCTTTTATATGAACTGACAAGCTATTGCTGAGAATATCCTGTTGAGTGGAACACATTATCTGGCCTTGGGAACCTTAAACCTGAATGGGTGGGACCAGTAGAGATATTAGACACCAGCTAGGCCTGGCTTCCACCTAATGCAAGAATTCTGTCAACTTCTGCCTCAGTACTTATAAAAAGTAACTTCATGGCTTCCTACAAACCCAGTACTTTGTAGGCTTCCTTATACAGAAGCATTTAGGTATGGTTCTAACTGTCCTCTAATCCAAAACAGGACAATTTAGCTGCTGCCACACTTGACAGCCATTCATATGATGATCATATCTGCATTCCTCTTTTATTTTTTTCTCCTCAGGATTAACCATTGCTACATTAGTAGTATCTTTCATAATCATTTTTAATGTAGTTTCCCTTCCCTGTTTTATGTTTTCTACATTTCATCTGCTCTCTTCTGTAAATCATAGACAAATACCAGGTGAAATATTACAGGACTATCTTAGGAGTTGAGATCCATCTGCTCCCCTAAATAGAGCTTTTCAGCTACTTATGAAACCCATCAATATTTATCACAGAGATGACACAAAAGTCTTTGTTAATGTCCAAACTTCCTTATTTTATCAAGTTGTTACTGACCTGAATATTTCTAAAGCACCAAATTAGACAGTGACTACAATGCAAATCAAGTAAGACCAACTCTTGGCCAGGCATAGTGCTGTAATACTTCTAGTCCTGGCACTCTATAAGACTGAGGTAAGAGGATCCCTAGTTCAAGCCCAACCTGAGAAGTTTAACAATTTAGCAAGATTTGTCTCAAAATAAAGGACTGAGAATATAGCTTAACACAGAAACACTGTGAGAAGGGGACCAGCCTCTTAGAATTAGGAGTTGATTACAATCAGGTACCCCAGGTAATCATGAGGAAGCCTGAGGGAAGTACAGAGGCAGTGGGAGCATAGGAGACAGAGTTGTGTCCAAGTACCTGTTTTGAGGCTTCCTCTGAAGTATGGGATTTGAACTCCATTCTGAAAGGTCAGGAGTTAGCACAGACAGCAAAGTGGGGGGCTGAATGCTAGGCAGCAGAAACTGGACCTTCATCCTGATGTTAGCTTCCTTCTGCTTATTGAGAATCACTGTTTGCTAAAGAGTGCAGAAGCAGAAAAGTGGTTTAGTCCCTCGTTAAGGAGCCTACTTTTTGGAAATATGTATAGATGTCTTCCCTTCTTTGTTCTTAGATCAAGACAGCTTGAATTCTGTAGCATAAAACTATCAGTAAAAACCAAAATACTATTTAAATTATAGTTCTCACTACTATTTCCTGTTGAAGAAAAAATAAGTAGGTAGTAATAAACATAGGTAAAATTGTTAAAAATGCTTTATGGGCTCCTACCTCTGGGATGTCACCCTCTGTCCTCCTCCAGTTCTCCCCTCCACTGCAGCACATACATCCCCAATCTATAAACATTTATTTCCTATCTTTTTGCATTCTCTCTTTGGCCTTTTCCAGAGTTGCACTTCTGCTAAACTGCTTAAAACAGACAAAGAACTAATTCTATAATATATAAAGAACTAAAAAAAGGAAGTACCCCAAATTTAAAGATCCAACCCAAAAATGGGCATTTAAGATGAATAGGCACTTTTCAGGTGAAGAAAAATAAATGGCAAAGAACTATGAAAAAGTGTTCAACAGCACTGGTAATTTGAGAGATGTAAATTAAGTGAGATTCCAGCTCACTCCAGAAAGAATGGTTGTTAGCAAGAAATCAAACAATAACAAATGCTTGAGGGGCTTTGGGGAAAAATAAACCCTTCTCCACAACTGGTAGGAATGTAGACTGATACAACCACTGTAGAAATCATTGTGGAGATTCCTCCAAAAACTAAAACTAGATGTTCAGTTCAACACACTGCTCCCCTTCTTGGTATCTGCTTGAAAGAATCAAGCATCCTGTGCACATCCATGCTTATAGCAGCAGTTTGTTATAGCTAAATCTTGGAAACACCCCAAATTTCCATCCACCGGTGATGTGGGATTTTTCCCCAATGGAGTACTACTCTGCCATAAACAACAATTAAGTTTGAGACATTTCCAGCTAACTGGATGCACCTTGAGACTATACACTTAAGTGAAATAAATGAGACACACATGTTTAAATACTGCATTGTTTCTCTAGTGTGACCAAGTGAAAGTGGAAGGGCTGGGGATTTAGCTCAAGTGGTACCATGCCTACCTTAGAAGCACGAAGGCCCAAGTTCAAGACCCAGTACCACAAAGAACAGCGAGGGCTGGAGATTCAGCTCAGTGGTTCCAGCGCCTGCTTCACAAGCACAAGGTCCTGAGTTCAATTCCCCAGGAACCACATACAGTGCTGGGCCCACCAGCAATCAATACCACATACCACAGTGCCAGGCGTGGTGGGTCATGCCTGTAATCCCAGCACTCGGGAGGCAGAGGCAGGAGGGTTGCTGAGTTCGAGGCTTGCCTGGGCTACATAGTGAGCTCAGGGCCAGCCTGAACTACAAAACGAGACCCTGTCTCAAAGAAATAAAAAAATAAGTGAAAGTGGCAGCACTCGGGAGGCAGAGGCAGGAGGATTGTTGAGTTCCAGGCTTGCCTGGGCTACACAGTGAGCTCAGAGCCAGCCTGAACTACAAAGCGAGACCCTGTCTCAAAAAAAAAAGTGAAAGTGGAAATAACAACCAAATGTAGAATAAATATTGAGAAATGGAGAATAAAATGTTCAAATGCAAAGGGAAATGAGGGAGGAGGGGGAAAGGAAAGAAGGAACATGGGAAAAAAAAGAACAAGGAAAAATGGGAACAAAGCTTTTGTAAAATAAGGAGGGCAAGGGAGGTTGAAGAGAAGGGAGGGTGATGGGAAAAAAAGCAAGATAAATCGTGTATAGGTACAAATTCCCTATGATGAATGTTATCATTAAGTATATCTAAAGTGTACCAATACAAGTTTTGCTTCAGAAAATAAACTAGCCAACTCAGGAGGCAGAGGCAGGAGGATTGCTGAGTTCGAGGCTTGCCTGGACTACATAGTGAGCTCAGAGCCAGCCTGAACTACAAAGCTAGACCCTGTCTCAAAAAAAAAATAAAAATAAAAATAAAAAATAAACTAGCCAAAATTAAAGATGTTCATGCCCAAATAAAGATGAGGGCATAAATTCTTTCAAATGAATTTGAAAGTTTTCAAAACTACAGTGAATAAAGCTCCAATAGCTAGAGTAATGCCTTCTTACTCACGACAGCCATCTTTCTGACTGACTGATCAATCACTAAGCCTACTCAGCAAATGATTCTCCCTTTATTTGCTCTCCCAAAACATCCAGCACAAAAAAAAAAAAAAGATACTAGAAGGAAACAAAAGAAATGTTGAATAAGCAGCTGGGAAATGAAGATATGAGAATAAAGACTTTTTTGTTTCTCAAAAGTACAGCAGTAGATTTCTAATACATAAATGTAGGTTTCAAATTTTTTGACTAGAAATTACATTTGACATCAAAAAGTTAAAACTATTGGTTCCAAATATATTCATAAGGCGCCCTTTAATAAATAGGTATCCTTTAATAAAGTAGAGATCATTAATATTTTTATTTGGTTTTGTTTTCTTTTTGGAACTAGGTTATTCAGAGAATATTCTACACAGTCAACAGATCTTGGAGTGGAAAAATTACTTCAACAGAGATAAGAAAAAGCAACTTTTTGCAAGTATGCCTCATATAAGATATTAAAAGCAATTTAAAGTTTTTTACTTAATTTATCAAATATTTGAGTGCTTACCCTATGCAAGGCATTATCATTGTATTGTCATTATGCATTTATCAAATACCCTTGGACACTGGCCAGAGTAGGAAGAAGGAAGGAATCTCTGCCTGAGGGCATGCACTGGAACAAAAGATGGAAATGCATAGACAGCCACACTGGACTTGATGAATTCTGCAGACAGGTATAAAAGGGTGCAGAGGAGTGAGTACTCAATGGAAGGCATCATCTTGACCTTGGAGGATATCAGGATTTTACCAAGATTTTTTTAAAAACTAATAGGGGATTCCAGATAGAAACAGCATAAGCAACAGCCAGAAGCATGAAAGTATCATATTCAAAAAGAGCCCAGAGACAGGTTGGAAGAGTGTCCAGAGATAGGTTGGAAGGGTGGGCTGGGACCAGGCTGGGAACGGCCTTGCAAAATAAATGGAAGAATATGTGTTTATCTCTCAGCAATGACTCTATCCAGCTACTGCTAGAGAAGAGTACTCAAAATTTCTTTTAAGAAAAAAATACATTTCACCGGGCTTGGTGGCTCAAGCCTGTAATCCCAGCACGTGGGAGGCAGAGACAGGAGGATTGCTGAGTTCGAGGCTTGCCTGGGCCACGTAGTGAGCTCGGGGTCAGCCCAGACTACAAAGCGAAACCCTGTCTCAAAAGAAAAAAGAGAGAGAAGAGAAGAGAGGAGGGGAGGGGAGTGGAGGAAAGGGGAGTAGAGAAGAGACATTCAATTATTTATCAAATGAGAGGGATAGCATTGACCACTAGTGGGAGCTTTTCACTGAGGTAATCATGTCTGTTTAAGTATATGTAAACCAGAAGATGTGGAATTGTTCATATTTGAAAGAATAAGACATGTTTTATTTTAAATGAATCTTACTAAATGAAACTTAGGCTAGTAAAACAAGCTTATTACTCTTTATTTTTTCTTGTCTTCATGGGAGACAGGCAAGATTATGAAGACTTGGCAAAATTAGCAGTCCATGGAGGAGATAAAAACATTTTGTTATTCTAAAATGAACAGTCATCACCAGTCATTATTGATATTTACTGAACATCTGATGCCTGCCTAGGCACTCAGGAATTATTATGGGCTGGGTTAAGATGGCAGTAATTCCATAACAGCTCAAAAAAATGATATTTCCTCACATTGCTGAAGCACACTTTCATTTGTAGCTTTTGAATCATTATTATAATGTTTGATTTGTCCTGATGATAAAATTATAGGCTCAAGTTGAATGTCTTATATAAGAACATACAGCAAGAACGTGGCTGAACTCAAGATAGAACTCAAATATTCTCTTCCTAGAGAATGACTTATTTTCTCCTGCCCCTCTCCTTAGTATTTCTCTTCGCACATGAACAGATCTTCATAAAACATTCAAACAGTGTGACATATAAAGTAATAAATAAACAAAGAGTTGCTGTTTATCTCTTCACCCTCCCGTGTCACTTGCTCTTGCAGAGGAAAACCATATTTGTAGTTTGATATATGTAATATACAGTTACTCTGTTTGGAGGCTGATATTTTGAGGTCTTTCTTTTTAAATACATAGGATCATACTTACTATTTTTTTCATTTGTTTTTTTCACTTAACATTGTATTAGATTCTTTTCATTCCCATTCATATAAATCTCTCATTCTTCTAACTCCTATGTAAATGATGGATGACTTACATATTATATATTCTTTTATTGATATTCCGGTCATTTTCAGATTTTCTCTATTACAGTGAGAGTGAACACTTTTGTACTTTCCTCTTAAGTATACAAGCATAAGATCTCTTTAAAATAGACCACTGGAGGGCCTGAACTACATAAAGAGCTCAGGGCCAGCCTGAAGTACAAAGTGAGACCCTGTCTCAAAAAAACTAAAAAAAGAAAAGAAAAGAAAATATAGGATATCCAAGTAAACACACCAAGAACTGTGTAGAATCCTAAATTCATATATCTATAAAAGGAGCCTAGGCTAGAACAATACATACGAAAATGATACTGATTCTATTAGGGTAATAAAATAATAGTTTTTCTTCTAAAATACCATTTAATATATATAATGTAGAATATCTTTAATAAACCATATCTTTTGGAGCAAGGAACCATTAATCACCCACCATCATAAAATGAACAAGAATTTATAGCAAGCATATAAGTGAAAGTATAAACCAGCCAAGATTTATCAAACTAAAACTTCACATATCATTTAGGCCAGGTTACTTTCTCCAGTGGTCTATTGTTTTGTTTTGTTTTGCTTTGCTTTGCTTTGCTTTGCTTTGTTTTGTTTGTTTTGAGATAGGATGTCACTTTGTAGTTCAGGATGGCCCTGAGCTCACTATGTACCCCAGGCTAGCCTTGAACTCTTAGTAATCCTCCTGCCTCTGCCTCCCAAGTGCTAGGATTACAGGTGTGAGCCACCACGCCTGGCGTATATCCTATATTTTCATGGTTTTCCATTATGGTTTTCCCTTGTTTGTATATAGACTATAATTTTTACTCACCGCTTAATCCCCCAGTGAGCAGATTTACCATAATTAATAATTTATGCCAACAAATAATTTCCCTGCAAATTTTGTTTTCTGATGTCTACATTTTTTAAAAAATGTTTTTTAGGGCCAGAGGGTTAGCTCAGTGGTTCCAGCGCCTGCCTCGCAAGCGTAAGGTCCTGAGTTCGATCCGGTAACCACATACAATGCTGGGCGTGGTGACTCACGCCCACCAGCAATCAATACCACATACCACACTGCCGGGCATGGTAGCTCACGCTTGTAATCCCAGCACTTGAGAGGCAGAGACAGGAGGATTGCTGAGTTCCAGGCTTGCCTGGGCTACATAGTGAGCTCAGAGCCAGCCTGAACTACAAAGCGAGACCCTGTCTCTAAAAAAAAAAGTCTTTTAATCAGAGCAATATATTTACATTAGAAAATAATCCCTTTCGTCCTTCATCTTTTTCACCTGGAAATCTCTTTTATTTTCTGTTCAAAATACCTGTTATCCTTTTATTAACATCTCATTAGTATGTATTTGTCTACCTTTTTATTTTAGGCATATCTCTATGGACAACATATACCTACATCTGTTTTAGGGGCTTGGTTTTTTGACTGTTGTTGTTCACAGAATCTCCTTATATAGTTCAGGCTGGCCTTGAACTCAATATGTAGCCAGGCTGGCCTCAAACTCATGGCAATCCTCCTGCCTCAGCCCCCCAAGAGCTATAATTACAGGCATAAACCACCATTCTCAGCCTTTGCCTTCATTTATACTTAATCAAAAATCTTTCAGTAAAGAGATTTAACTCATTGGTCTTTATTGTTATTATTGATATATCTGATATTTCTGCCATCTCATTTCTCTCTGTTTGCTAAGTTTTCTTAACAATTTTTTATGCTGATTTCTGAATTGTTTCTAAAAATGTGTTCATTTCTCTATCCATTTATCTGATGATTTGACTATAAAATTATGGCCTTGAAACTTTTGCTTCTGTTATTTTCCCTAGGAATGCACAATGAGTCAGGAGAGACTTAGTTTGCCTCCACCGATCAGGCCTTTTATCCTAGTCCCCCATAGTGTTACTGCAATTGTACATGTAGGTAATCTTTATGGTAAACCTGATTTCATGACAATCCTAACCACTATATGTGGATGTCCAGTCTCAATACTGCTTATGTAGCTGAAAAGCTAAGAGCAGGGTTAGTTTATGCCATATAATTGAGCCTGTGCTTGCTCGTCTAAGGACTTGTGACGCTGCCCTCTTGGTGATAGTCTTCCCCATGCTGCCCTTTCTCTGCTTTTTGTCCTCCAGCACAGGGGGCAGGTCTCTTTCTGTTCATCAGGGTTGAAGTCCCCTCAAGACATTCAAGTTGACATCCCTTTCCTGTTTTCTATTCTTTCTAACTGCCTGTTGCCTCATTGAAAAAAAAAAAACTTTAGATAAATCAGTTAAAGATAATAGATGATTATATATGAAAAACAACATTTTAAATTTTGTTTGAAACAAAAATATGCTAGGCTCTACAGTAGCCAAAGCTAGTTGCTGGTTTTTCATAATTTTAAAATTAATTCCTCTGTTCATACTATTTCAGACTCTAGCCCTTTTGGAAGAAGAGGAAGATATAAATCAAATTACAGATTACTTCTCCTATGAACATTTTTATGTTATTTATTGTAAATTCTGGGAACTAGATAGTGATCATGACCTGTACATCAGCCAAGCAGATCTCTCCCGATACAATGACCAGGGTGAGTGATTCTATAGATGCTAAGATTTAACCATTTTAAAGAATGATATAAATTTATGTCCACTCATTATGAGAAATTCCTGTTTCTTAAGTTGCATGTCTAATCAGATCTTTTCATAAAGTCAAGACTTTTTAAGTAGGAATTAGCAAACTTTTTTTATTTAGAGGCCGATGTAGAGGAGGTTTGGAAGTAAGTAAGCAATCACAAAATTGGTTTTGAGAAAGCAGCAAGGCTTTGTAGTGATTTTTATGATGATGAATAAGATGTGTACCTATGTAAATATCTGAATGAGAATATGCTTATGCATCTTTTACAGACTTTCTCATTTAACAGTATTTTTATAAAAAGCTATGGATGAAAAATATCTCTACCTTGTCAAGTCTTTTTTTTTCTTTTTTGAGACAGGGTCTCACATTGTAGTTCAGGCTAGCTCTGAGCTTACTATATAGCCTAGGCAAGCCTCAAACTCAGCAATCCTCCAGTCTCTGCCTCCCCAGTGCTGGGATTACAGGTGTGAGCCACCACGCCCAGCACTGTGGTATGCGGTATTGATTGTTGGTGAGCGTGAGTCTCCACATCCAGCATTATATGTGGTTACTGGGGATCGAACTCAGGACCTTGCGCTTGTGAGGTAGGCACCGGAACCACTGAGCTAACCCTCGGCCCATCAAGTTTTATTTTGAAAGACTCATGAATACTTACTTTTTGGATTTAATTCCAGAAAAATGTAGAGATCAGTTTCATGTGCTTTCTTTTCTAAGAAAAAGAAAATTACATATCACCTGGTATTATGCTTTTTGCTTTAACTTTTGCATGTAGTAAAGATAGAACTTATTGTGAAATTATTTAATACTGTTAACTAAGTACCAGAATACATCGATTCATTCTACTGCCATAACATTGTTCCTGTTCTATCTCTTCAGTATTTTAAAAATTAAACTTCTTAAAATCTAACTTTTAAAATTAAACTTTATCATTATAAAGTATAAATCTTAACTGAATACACTGAATTTTGTTTCTGTTATTTTATGTATTGATTCATGTCTTAAGAAAAGGTTCCTTGTATGTGATACCAGGCTTCCTACAGCCTTGCATGTTAAAGAAACAGAGTTTTCTCAAATTCTCAAGTGCCTCATAGACACTAAGGAGAAATATTCAAATGTACCTGTTTGATAAATACATTAGTACTGTTGCCCCCCTTCAAATACTTACAACTTTCTGATCACAGGAATAGCAAAAAAGATATATATGTTCATAGGAGTATCAGGTCAGCCTTAGTAGTTATGCACCTGCCCTATCACTCATTAAGTGATCACGTATACTACACAAGCCAGCCTCCAACTTTGCAAACATTGTATTTGCTCATATATCCTCTTACTATATCCAGGTAATGGAAGAATTACATGCTGATTGCTGCTAACTCCCTACTGATTTCATGGCTGGTTTGGAACTTTTTATGTGCATACCATTGCCTGGGGTGTTTTTTGAAGAACAGATCTTTTATCCATAGGCTTCTCCTGTTTTTAAACTAATGTCTTTGGCTATTTTGAATTCACAGTGAAGTACACTGTGATATGTTCTGTAGAATTTATAAAAACTAGCATACTGGGGCTGGAGATTTAGCTCAATGGTTCCGGCGCCTGCCTCACAAGCTCAAGGTCCTGAGTTTGATCCTGGTAACCACATACAACAATATTGAGTGTGGTGACTCGCCCACCAGCAGTCAGTACCACATACCACAGTGCTGGGGCATGGTGGCTCACACCTGTATTTCCAGCACTCCAGAAGCAGAGACAGGAGGATTGCTGAGTCCAAGGCTTGCCTGGGCTACATAGTGAGCTCAGGGCCAGCCTGAACTACAAAGCAAGACCCTGTCTTAAAAGAAAAAAAAAAAAACTAGCATACTCTCTTAAGATATAATTGTCTTTGTAAATAAAATTTACTGATAGAATTTCTAAAAATTGTATATCTTGGAGTCATAAAATAAGAATAAGGAAAAATAGGTTTATGATATGGTTTAGTATTTTTTCTAAAACTACTTGAAAGTGTTTTCAGTTTTGCTTTTTACATTTTTTTAAGAGCTACACAGTCAGTTCCCCCTTGAATTTAATATTAGGATAAAATTTGTTTTAGAGGAAAATTTGGCTTGTCTTACTGACTAACAAGATCAATACAAATTCTAGGCATTTTTTTTTTTTTTGAGACAGGGTCTTGCTTTGTAGTTCAGGCTGGCCCTGAACTCACTATGTAACCCAGGCAAGCCTCGAACTCAGCAATCCTCCTGTCTCTGCCTCCCGAGTGCTGGGATGACAGGCGCGAGCCACCACGCCCGGCTAGGCATTTTTTGTCTTAGTTATCAGAACATTCAAAATAAACTTGGAGTTCAACTATTTAAGTACAGTTATCAGCACTTTCATTTGCTTGTTCTTTTTTAAAACCACTAATTGATAGGAAGCTACTTTATTCTTTTAGAAAATATAAATACTACATAATTAAGATCCACTCATATTCTTATCATAGATTATTATGGTTTAGCTTATAGTAAATGAAAATAAATCTGCCAGAAACTAGAATGTTTGTATAATGAATTTCTTATTTATTTGCATTTAGCTTCATCAAGTAGAATAATTGAAAGGATATTCTCTGGGGCAGTAACAAGGTAAGAAAAAGTTTGAAACCTGATTTTAAAATGAACTACAGGGCCAGAGATTTAGCTCAGTGGTTCCAGCGCCTGCCTAACAAGCACAAGGTCCTGAGTTCGATCCGGTAACCACATACAATGCTGGGCAGGGTGAGTCATGCCCACCAGCCATCAATACCACATACCACAGTGCCGAGCGTGGTGGCTCACACCTGTAATCCCAGCATTTGGGAGGCAGAGACAGGAGGACTGCTGAGTTTGAGGCTTGCCTGGGCTACATAGTGAGCTCAGGGCCAGCCTGAACTACAAAGTGAGACCCTGTCTCAAAAAAAAAAAAAAAAAAATGAACTACTCTTATACTTAGGTTGTTGAACAGCTCCAAGCTTGAACTTGCCACTACTCAAACAGAAAAATTTGAAAGGAAAAAAAATCTGTTTGATATTTTTAAGTTTGCTTAAACCAAAAATCCAAATGAAAAAAATCTGTATATCCATGAATGAGTCATGCACAGCATCTAGAGCAGCTACAGACAGATAACACTTCAGCCTAAGTGCTGCTGTCACCCAGACAACATGTAGTGCTTACATTAGTGCATTAAGACATTTGTCACTGTGCTTTTTTGGGTACTTTATCTGTGTAAAATATCATTAACTGTAGCTTCAAAGAAAGTGATACCAGCAGTAAGATAAGAGGAAAACTGTGTGAAGCACAATAGAGTTAAAGAAAGAAATCATAGCAAAATTTGTGAAATCTTGGAAAAATTATTTTATGTGTAATCATTGGTCTTCAGAACAAGTTATGTGGTTTCCCATTATTTCTTATGGAAAAAATATGTTCAGTTCTTGAACATTTTGGTGTTTGAACACAGACTTGGAACAAATTGAGTTTGACAGCCGAGATATCAGGTATAAGTGATTCCATAACACTTCCTGTTTTGTCAAGACTTTCTGTATAATTTGGCACTACTACTGTGTCAGATGACACTTTACAAAGTGTACATTTATGGTTGATACAAGACAGTAATTCTTTAAGTATTCTGTACATAAATGCAGGAAACAATGTTTGATCTCACTGATTTGCAAACTTCTCTTCTTCATATTTGCACATTTTCTTTTTACCCTGTAGGCCTTTAAAAATAAGAAAAGTTGGGCTGGAGATTTAGCTCAGTGGTTCTGGCGCCTGCCTTGCAAGCGCAAGGTCCTGAGTTCGATCCTGGTAACCACATACAATGTTGGGCGTGGTGACTCACACCCACCAGCAATCAATACCACATACCACAGTGCCAGGCGTGGTGGCTCACACCTGTAATCCCAGCACTCGGGAGGCAGAGGCAGGAGGATTGTTGAGTTCCAGGCTTGCCTGGGCTACATAGTGAGCTCCGGGCCAGCCTGAACTACAAAGCGAGACCCTGTCTCACAAAAAAATAAAAATAAAAAATAAAAAAAATAAGAAAAGTTGTCCTGTATGAGAAAATCCCACATCATGGTTTTTTAAACTGCATTTCTAAAATTGTTACTTTATTTATTAATTGCTTAGAAGTGTTATCACCATGTGTTTTCTTCAGAGGAAAAACTGTGCAGAAAGAAGGAAGAATGAGCTATGCAGATTTTGTTTGGTTTTTGATCTCTGAGGAAGACAAAAGGAATCCCACCAGGTAGGACTTCCACATTTGTTTTGCAAAGATGTTAAACACCTGACATGACACATACTTTGTGAAACAGATTCAACAGAGGTTTACTAAGATAGGTTAGAACTACATAATAGTTTCTGCCTTCATAGAGCTAGCTGTTAGTGTAGGAAAGGAAGTGGGTATGGAATCCACTCATGGACTATCAGGAGATGTATTCTTCCCTGCAGAAACCCAGGTGAAGTCACACATAAACTGAAGGAAAAGTGGGATTAGTAAATACTTAGTCACAATATGGAAATAGAAACAGCACATTTTAGTTCTTTTATGATCTTAATGGTTCAGTAATAAATTGGAAAAGAAAAAAAGAGGCAAATTGGGCCGGAGGGTTAGCTCAGTGGTTCCAGTGCCTGCCTCACAAGAGCAAGGTCCTGAGTTCGATCCCCGGTTAACCACATAGAATGCTGGGCATGGAGACTCACGCCCACCAGCAATCAATACCACATACCACAGTGCTGGGCATGGTGGCTCACGCCTGTAATCCCAGCACTTGGGAGGCAGAGGCAGGAGGATTGCCGAGTTCCAGGCTTGCCTGGGCTACATAGTGAACTCAGAGCCAGCCTGAACTACAAAGTGAGACCCTGTCTCACAAAAAAGAAAAAAGAAAAAAGAGGCAAATTGTATGTGACTAGTACACGGAATCATATCCTTATTCTCCTAGTTGGGATCACCTGTCCCTTCCCTTGGCACTTATAAACATACCTTGATTTTTAGTTGTGAATTTACATGTCTTTTTCTTTCTACTGTTCTGTCTCTTATTTAAGCCAAATTTCTAGTCTCTCTCATCTTTCTATTCCTACTGTATGTAACACATAGTTCTGTACATATAGTTTATGCTTGGTACCAAAGGAAGGCAGGGCATGCAGTGATGCTGCTACCAGGTGTGACTGACTCACCTGCTTCCATATAGCTCCCTAAATGTTGCTAAAACCTATCTAAATGATGAACTATTGTTTCTAAGTCATTGGGGAAGAAATGAAAATAGCTATGATTTCTTAAAGCATTTAATGTTACATTTTTAAGTAACTTTTCCATTTGAAAATAGTCATTTTTGTTTCTAGTGTGTAACAGAAAATATGAATGAGAAGAAAAAAATTTTAGTACTAATAATTATAACACTCAGAGAAGGAAAAAAAAACTAAAATGCCTGTTTTGGTGGAGGGGTAGGACTAGGGATTATACTCAGAGGATTTATTTCTACCACTAAGCTATGTCCCAACCTCTTTTTATTTTTTGAAACTAGGTCTCACGAGTTTGCACCACTAGTCATAAACTTGCCATTCTCCAGCCTCAGCCTCCTGAACAGCTGGGATTGTAGATATCACTGCATCTAGCTTGTATTAAATTTTAATCAATATACACTAAATTTTCATTGAATCTTCTCCTAAATATCTTCTAATAGTCAATATCCAATTGAATAGTTGAAACATCCATTTTTTTCTTTACAGAGTAAATTCCCAGAAAAGAGGAATTACTAGGTTTAAGGGGGATAGAATTTTTTTTTTTTTTTGTAACACTGAGCATTGAACCAAAGGCATAGTAGACAAGCACTCTATCATTGAACTACCATCTCAGACCTTTTCTAAGTTTTATTCTTTGCAATAGTCTTGCTAAGTTTCCCAGGCTGGACTCAAAACTGTGATCCTCCTACCTTAGCTTCCCAAGTAACTGGAATTATTGGCATATCCACCATGCCTGGCAATATACTTGAATCAAAAAAACGTATTATTTGAAGGAAAAGATGCCAAATAGAAGCAGCACATACTGTATAAGTTCATTTATAATTATGTGCTACGTAATGACATTTCGGTCAACAATAGGTCACATACATGACAGGGGTCCATATGGGACCCTAGTGACATTATAACCTTAGTTTAAGTACATTCTAGGATGTTCACACAACAATGAAATTGCCTATTTATTTTAAATGAAAGAATCCTATGTTAAATGTATTTCAATAGAGTTGCTTTTCAAGACAAAAAATTGAAATAATAAAAAAATGTTCTATGACGGGATATAGAAATCAGTAAGAGAAAAGTAACTGACAAATCCCCACATATTTGGAAACTAAAACATATACTTCCAAATTATCCATGAACCAAAGAATATTACTCATGGGAATTAAATATTGAAAAGATTATAAAAGAATGCCATAGATAACATATATACACATAAATATGATGTCTTAACTCAAATAGAACAGTCTCTTTTAAAAATCGCTATCGGTGGGAATGTAGACTTGTTAAAAGCACTGTGGAAATCAGTGTGGAGAATCCTCAAAAAACCTAGGATTAAAGGTCCCTTTTGACCCTGCTATTTCCATGCTGGGTATATTCATGAAATAATTGAATACATCATATCACAGCAACATATGCACACCCATGTTTATAGCAGCACAGTTTATAACAGCTAAATCTTGGAAACACTCCATCAATTGGAGACTGGATAAAGAAGATGAAGTTTTTTAATAAAATAGAGTATTACTCAGCCATAAAGAATGATAAATTAGAGACATTTATAGCTAAATGATTGCCTTGAGGCAATACTCATCAGTGAGATAAATGGGACACACATATGTAAATATTGTATCTTTTCTCTAGTGTGAGAAACTGAAGGTGTGAGAAGCTGAGGTCCAAATTATATGATAGGTATTGCAAAATAAGAAGAAAATGCTCAAAAGGACAAGGAAACTGGTTGGGGACAGGGGAAAGCAAAGAAGGAAAGGAAAAAATTAGATGGTAAAAGGTAAAAAACAGAAACAATGCTTATGTCTATATGGGGTGGAGCTTGAGGAGAGGACAGGGAAATGGGAAGAATGAGAATCAAGATATATCATGTAAGTACAAATTCTCAAAGAGGAATGTAATCAATATATTTCTAAAATGTACCAATAAAGTCATTTTATTTTTTAAAAAATCACAATAGGCCAGAAATTCAGCTAAGTGGTTCCGGCACCTGCCTCACAAGTGCAAGGTCCTGAGTTCGATCCCTGGGAACCACATACAATGCTGGGCATGGTGACTCAGGCCCACCAGCAATCGATACCACATACCACAGTGCCGGGTGTGGTGGCTCACACCTGTAATGCCAGCACTCAGGAGGCAGAGGCAGGAGGATTGCTGAGTTTGAGGGTTGCCTGGGCTACATAGTGAGCTCAAAGGCCAGCCTGAACTACAAAGCAAGACCCTATCTCAAAAAAAAAGAAAGAAAGAAAAACAAAAAAATCACAATAAATCTTTCCCAAGAAGAAATGAAAGCCTGAATATTCTTATATCAACTAAAAAAAAATAAGTTCATAGTTTAAATCCTTCTGAAAAAGAACTATCTCAGCCCAGATGATTTCATGGTATTCTTCCAATAACTTCAAGAAATATCAAATAAAATTCAGATTTAAGAGCACCACTCTATAGAAATCAAGTTTCTGGGCCGGAGGGTTAGCTCAGTGGTTCCGGCGCCTGCCTCGCAAGCGCAAGGCCCTGAGTTCGATCCCTGGTAACCACATAGAATGTTGGGCGTGGAGACACGCCCACCAACAATCAACACCGCATACCACAATGGCGGACGTGGTGGCTCACGCCTGTAATCCCAGCACTCGGGAGGCAGAGACAAGAGGATTGCTGAGTTCGCGGCGGCTTGCCTGGGCACCATAGTGAGCTCAGGGCCAGCCTGAACTACAAAGCGAGACCCTGTCTCAAAAAGCAAAAAAAAAAAAAAAAAAAAAAAAAAAAATCAAGTTTCTGATTTATGAAAGAAATGTGATAAAAGAAGTTCCATGAAGGAAGTAACATACTCACTGAAGTGTGATAAATGTTGTGTAAACACTGTATACAGTTACAATCTTGATTGAGTCTTTCCTGTGCCTGGTCCCACCAGCAGGGATAGATACAGAAGATGTTTTGGGGTAGGTTGTTTGTTTTTGTGGAAAGACTCTTGACAGATCTTATTTGGTGTGTCCTATAAATTCCTGTTCTGCTTTTTAGCACATCTTGTTTCTTGGTAAGTGTCAACTCCAACAATTATGTCATTCACCTCTGTTATGTCTGAGAGAAGACCAGTGCCTAGAAGGTAGAATTGCTAAAAAGTATATACTTACATACAAAGGAATAGACATTTAGTTACTCCCTAATCAATAATAGAGTTTCCTACATAAATCTTCTTAAATAGCCTACAGAAGTGTACATCAGGGATTTTAAAACATCACTGTTCCACAATTTAATTTCATCTAGCCCAAGGACAAGAGTAAGAGATAATCTTGTTTGTATCTACAACTGTAGAAATACAATTTACCACTGATAAGACTCTTTGAAAAATGATGGTAAATATAGCAAAAATTAAGCATCAATTCTCTCTGGGTTATTATTCCTTCTACTATACACTAATAGTGTCTAATTTTAGACTCTGAAAAGATAAGTTATCTTTGCTAAAGAAGAAACCTTAGAGAGTATACAGCACATACAATAAGAAAATTCCAGCCTGGTGTGGTGGTGCACACATGTAATCCCAGCATTGGGGAGGCTGAAACAGAAGGATAGCCATGAGTTCAAAGCCTGCCTGGGATACATAGTGATTTCTAGCCCAGCCTGAATAGCGAAATCTATCTCAACACACACACACACCCTATCCATCTACATATGTCCTACAGATATTTTAACCTATGCAGATAGCCATGCTTCTAAATTGTCAAGGACTAGTAACCACCCACTGAAGCAGCTTCTTTCATTTTCCTATGTCTACACCTAAAAAATGCCTCCTTTCTACACTGATCTTATCACTCAGTCTCACAGAATTATATGTGATTCATCTAACACATTCTTCATGTATTTAAAGACTGCTATCATGTGCCCTTGGCAAACATTAGGGCAGTATGTCTATATATTTGCATTCTAGCTGTCTTTCTCCCTTATGGGCTATTACAGAGAACTGAAGTGTATGCTTTAGTATATGTGCTGCCGAAGCAAGCACAATGTATGCTTTAGTTTGACTTGATTATCTTAGTTCTTAATTGAAAATACAAGTAGTTAAAGTACTTACTAAAATGAGTTGCCTTTCATTTCAGTTGTTAGGTCCTTGTCAAAATCAAGATTCACCTTGTTTCTTTTGGTTCTCTTAAGAATTTTAAAATGCAGCAGGACTGGGGATTTAGCTCAAGTAGTACTGTGCCTACCTTGGGAGCACAAGGACCTGAGTTCAATCCCTGGTACCGCAAAAAAAAAAAAAAAATTAAGATGGGGGCCAGAGATTTAGCTCAGTGGTTCTGGCACCTGCCTAGCCAAGTGCAAGGTATCTAGTTCAATCTCAGTAACTACAACAATTCTGGGCATGATGACTCATGCCCACCAGCAATCAGTACCACATACCACAGTGCCAGGCATGGTAGCTCACACCTGTAATCTCAGCACTCGGGAGGCAGAGGCAGAAGGATTGCTGAGTTTGAGGCTTGCGTGGGCTACATAGTGAGCTCAGGGCCAGCCTGAACTACAAAGCAAGAACCTATCTCAAAAAAAAAAAAAAAAATTTTAAGATGCCAGAAAATTCACTAAACAATAATACATTTATTTAAACTTCAGTTTATGAGATCTGTCTTTTCAAGTTTTTTTCACATAATCAGGACTTATTTCAAAATGAGGTAACATTCTCCCCCTTTTTGAACTCTGGGAATAGACACATTATGACTGGAACTCACTGTAACCCAACTGTTATACTGATTGAATCCAATAAATGTTCTCTCTGTTCTTCGATGATAACACTAAACATCTACTTGGTACAGTTTACAAAATATCTTCTTCAAAGACATTTTGCCAGTTATTGCATGCTATAATTTGTTATAATAAGGTAAAGTTTATCTTCCTCAGAAAAAGTACACAAAGATCTTACTGTGACTTACTTGCAAACTATTAACCACAACTTAGTTATCTTCTTTCCCCAAAAGAAATTTTTCAGAATTATAAAATGTATGCTGGTTCTTGCTATGTTTTCAGACTGTTTATGGATCTTAATATAGTTTTAGACCTACAGATGTGAAATTGATCCTTCTATTGAGCTGTACTGTACCATGAAATAGTGACTTTAAACAGTTAGTGCTCTTGATTTCATATTCTCTGGCTGGTCGTATAACTATAGATGGTGCTATAATAATGAATGATTACATTTCTGAATGAAGGTAACAATTTAACCATACATTGTACATTTTCCCCCCTCTTTGAAATCCCACCAAAATGGCAATAAAAATGTTGCTGTGCAATAAACCCACAATAGTAAAGTAGGTAGAGAGAAATTTTTGGAAAGTAGAAAACAAATAAGTTTAGCAGAACACCTAGATTCTAAGCCAGCAGGCAGAAAACTCACAAGTAACCAGATACACTCAACAAGACCTCTAAATATTCAGGACTTGGGGTATCATGAACCTTAGAAGTGGGGACAGGGTAAATACAGTGCCAACAAACAGAGTTTATAGAAATTTTGTTTAAAGAAACAGTTGATTGGGCTGGAGATTTAGCTCAGTGGTTCTGGCACCTGCCTCACAAGCGCAAGGTCCTGGGTTTAATTCCCAGTAATCACAAACAACAATATTGGGTGTGGTGACTCACACCTACCAGCAATCAGTACCACATACCACAGTGCCAGGTGTGGTGGCTCATGCCTATAATCCCAGCATTTGGGAGGTAGAGGCAGGAGGATTACTGAGCTCAAGGTTTGCCTGGGCTACATAGTGAGCTCAGAGCCAGCCTGAACTACAAAAGGATACCCTGTCTAAAAAAAAAAAAAAAAATTTTTTTTTTAAAGAAACAGTTGACAACAGATCATGTCCTTTCCCTGGCATAAAAACTGCTTTATTCCTTGGAGACTACAGAACAGAGTAGGGAGCTCTGGTATAGCTGAAGGTGTAGATACTATGTCAGTCCCTTTTATGTTGAATCCAAACTTGAGGATGGGGAATTTATAAAGAAAAGAGGTTAATGTTCATAGTTTTGGACATTGAAGGCATGACACTACTGCAGCTCATCTCTGGTAAAGACCTCATGATCACAGCAGTAGATGCCCATTCAGAAGGACAAGATCTGCCAAGCATAGTAGTACACACCTGAAATCCCAGCACTTGGGGAAATTGAGGGAAGACAATCACAATTTTGAGTCCAGCCTGAGAAATTTAGCAACGTGGCAAGACTCTGTGTAAAAAATTAAAAACAAAACTTAAAAAAAAAAAACTGATGATGTAACTCAATGCAGAGGCCATGGGTCCAATCCCCACTTCTGTAGGAAGAGGGTGGATAGCAACAAAGATGGCATGCAGGGAAGTTGTTCTGTACCTACCAAATTCCCATGAGAACTGCCTTATTCCTTCTGAGAGCAGAGCCTCCAGGAATACAGTGACCTACCCCCTGGGCCCCACCTCTTAAACCACCACACAGTGGGGGCCACACTTTTAACACAGAAGCCCTGGTGGGAGTTGGACATGGACAGCACACTCGAACCATAGAAGATGTCATGTTGAAAATAGGTTGGATGGTACATATTAAATGCTGAGATGTCCGGTCTTCATTCCTCACTCAAATTACAGAATGCTGTCTCTGCCCTAAACCTCCAAGCAAGGAGATTACTTTCTGAGGAATCCAACTAGATCAAGAACAAAGACCTGAAAGTTTGACATTGAGTCGTTCCCAAGGAACTAATCCAGCCAGATCATTTCACAGTAAATACCAACATCATCAAACTCATGGATCAAAACTTGAAAGCAGCTTTTTAGTACTGACTCTTAATATTAGCAGAGAAGAAAGGCTTACTAGATTCCTAAGTATAGCCTCTTACAGGAAAGAGACCAAATGGGGGGAAATAAAAGTAACTACGATGGAACAAATTTTCAGAGAAAACTTTAGCAATAAAAAGATCCTGTTAATAATTACCTCTAAGCCATAAGAGAAGAGACTACATTCATAGAACATGAACAGAAAGGTATTTTATAAAAGAAACATTCAGGGAACCAATTAAAGTAATCTGCAAAACCAAAACTATAATAAAGAAAGGAAGACTTTGTATCAGTACCTTTAAAAATATAAAGGAAAAGTACTACCAACCTTTTAGTAGAAAAAAGGCACTTTCAAACAACCAGGACCTGAACCTAGTGCAGCATCACACATACACCGATAGTCTTAGCTGTTTGAGAGACTGAGGCAGGAAGGTTACTTGAGCATTACACACCTGTAGTTTCAACTGTTTGGGAAGCTGAGGCAGGAAGATCACTTGAGCCAGCTGAGCAACATAATAAGGCCCTGTCTCAAAAGCATTTACTCACCATGGTCCCTTTTTCAGGATGTAGAATGTGTACAGTATAACATAGCAAAGAATAAGAAAAATGAGAGATACAAGAAATAAGAGATATTTGGTGGTTGAGTTAATAGCAAGTACAAGAAGTATGTGGAAAATTAATAATTAAAAGAAAAATGTAAAGTCATATAAAATCTAAATGTGGAGGGGCTGGGGATATAGCTCAAAGGCATAATGTGTGTCTGGCAAGTACAAGGTCCTGAGTTTGATCCATGGTACAAAAAGAAAATTTAAACATTGAGCAGTTTATATTAAGAGGATGGGAAAGCATATAGGTAAAACAGATAGAAGCAGTAAGAGTTGAAACCTATTTTTTCATAGTGTGAAATCAGTACAGAGTTCTTAGAAAAGGAATAAATAAGAGGTATTACCTGAAAATATGAAGAGAAAAAACAAAATAGATGTGAAAATGGTTGATTCTAGGATGGGAAAATGAAGCATGAAGCTATGTCTAAGTCTAAATGTATTTAGAACATGGGCAGTGGCCAATGTGGATGAATAAAGGACCTTTACCAGGACAGTGCTAATAAGCACCCTTATCTTCTAGCATTGAGTACTGGTTCCGCTGCATGGATGTGGATGGAGACGGAGTCCTCTCCATGTATGAGCTGGAGTACTTCTATGAGGAGCAGTGTGAACGGATGGAAGCCATGGGCATTGAGCCCTTGCCATTTCATGACCTGCTGTGCCAGATGCTTGACTTGGTGAAGCCAGCTTGTGATGGTGAGAACAAACGAATAGCAATTTGTAGTTTTCACCTTTGAAATAGAATATGCCCATAATCCTAGACTGCCCTAAATTATTTAACTTTCTGGAGTTTTCCTTATAGATTTACCAAATACAGAAGTGTTTTTCTTGACTGTTGATTTAAAACCAGAAATGGTGGAAAATTTGTTGAAGAAGCAGTGTTCTCTTAGAGACAGAAAACAGATTAGTGATTGCCAGGAGCTGGGGGTTGTAGGGAAATTGGGTACATTGCTTGATACAGAGCTTCCTTTGGGAGTCATAATACTTGGAATTAGATCATAATAATATTTGCATGACATCACAAGCAAACCAAAAGCCAATGAATTGTAGCTTTAAATGGTGAGCTTTAAGGGCTAGGAATTTAGCTGAAGTGGTACCGTGCTTACCTTGGCAGCACAAAGGCCCGAGTTCAATCCCCAGTACCACAAAAAAAAGGTTAAGTTTACCTTGATTTTTATGTGGGTTATTTATTAATAAAGTTACACATGTATTTTTAGACACCAGTGAAAGTTCATTTCTCTTACCAAAACAGCTCTATATAAAATTTATCAGATGTATTTGTTTCTATATAGGCAAAATAACTCTACGAGATCTGAAGAGGTGCCGAATGGCTCACATCTTCTATGACACTTTCTTTAATCTGGAAAAATACTTGGACCATGAACAGAGAGATCCTTTTGCAGTCCAAAAGGTACCAGAAGAATTTTAAGAACTGCAGTATTGGGATAGGTGGCACATATTAAAATGCTCTCTAGCAATCTTAGTATTGAAAGAGATAACATTTAAATACTTTATCACATGCTGGAAAGAGCAGGTAAAGTAGGAAAGCTCTACTAGGTTTGATCCAGAGGGAGAAAGAGACCAACAGACTGTAATTTGCATTGAGTGGACTGTGTAGCCTATATCTTTACATACACATTAGAAAATGATTTCAAAAAAGTTTGTCCTTCTCTAGGCATGGAAGCCAATATCTGTCATACCAGCACTTGGGATGCTGAGGCAGAATGATCGCCATCAATTAAAGTCCAATCTGTACTGTATATCACCTCAAAAAAAATTGCCCTTTTAAAAATATATCAATAGGAACATCTATATTACAATTTATATTGGCCTTTACTAAATTATTTCATGTTGTGCTCGCTTGGGCAGCACATATACTAAATTATATCATGCATTTTCAGCACTCCATAATAAATAGCTTTCCCTAGTAAAAACTAAAAGCTTTTCATCATAGATACCTTAAGGCAATAGAACACTTTTTCAAGTGTTAATGACTTCCATTCAGGGACCTTAGTTTAAATATTGTTCTACATCTGAATAGAGATGAGCACCCTTCCCCCACAAAAAAAAAGAAAGAAAAAACTGCAGACTTTCAGTAAACCCTGGAAACATAATCCATGGTCAGCTGAGTGAGGTGGCACATACCTGTATCCAGCACTCTGGAGGCTGAGGCAGGAGGATCACTATGAGTTCAAAGACAGCCTGGGATAGTGAGTTCAAGGCTAGCCTGAACTACATAGAAAGACCCTGTCTCAAAAACAAAAAAAAAAAACACTAGGAATATACCCAAAAGAATTTTACAAAATCACATTGGAAAGATAGATGTACAACCTTGTTCATAGCACCTCAGTTTGTGATAGCTCAGTCATGGAAACAACCCAAATGCCCATCAACTGGAGAGTGGATAAAGAAGATGTGTTTTTTTTTTATAAAATGGAGTACTACTCTGCCATAAAGAATGACAAGGTTGGGCCGGAGGGTTAGCTCAGTGGTTCCGGTTAGCTCAGTGGTTCCGGCGCCTGCCTCGCAAGTGCAAGGTCCTGAGTTCAATCCCCGGTAACCACATACAATGCTGGGCATGGAGACTCACGCCCACCAGCAATCAATACTACATACCACAGTGCCGGGCGTGGTGGCTCACACCTGTAATCCCAGCACTCAGGAGGCAGAGGCAGGAGGATTGCTGAGTTCGAGGCTTGCCTGGGCTCCATAATGAGCTCAGAGCCAGCCTGAACTACAAAGCGAAACCCTGCCTCAAAAAAAAAAAAACAAGAATGACAAGATTGATTCATTTACGTGCAAATGGATACATCTGGAGGACACACTAATAAGTGAAATCAATAGATCACAGATAGGCAAATACCGGATCTTCTCATTGATATGAACACCTGTAGATGCAAATGAGCTCTAGAAAGTATGATGGTCTTTGTAGAATGGGAAATTTCCAAGGGTAATTTGGTGTGGGGATGTAATGAGGGGAAGGAATAAATATGATTCTGAAAGAAAATAAAAGAACATGTATATAGGGGGTGGGGAGGTGTGGGTAGTTGGGGATATGGGTGAAAATGAGAATTGACTTGAGTCATATATTGGTACAAATTCCCCAGTGTTACATGTGATTGTGAGATGTATGTAAATTGTACCAATAAAGAATTCAATTAAAAAAATTTTAAAATAATTCATGTCCAAACCAAAAACAGTATTACTATGTGCTCTTTCCATTCCTTGGTTTAAGAAGTAAAAATTATGTTGTTAGGAAAGAACTATTTCATTTGAATGACAGTACAACTTCAAGAAGATTTTGCAATTTTGTCTTTTTCTTTTATATGTTTCATAATGGTTTGACCTAAGTAACAGTAACATCATGAAGATAACTTTCTAAGAATAAGTGCTCTGCAGCTGAACTTGAGGAATTTCAAGGTGCATTACTGTCAGCTAAAATCAACATTATATTTCATTGAAAAAATTGGTTTTTAGATATGGTTTCTTCATAGACTTCAGGCTGGCCTTGAACTAACAATCTTCCTTCCTAGACTTCTTAGTGCTGGGATTAGACATGCATCCACCTACATTTCCTTGAATCCAACAAACTCCATTATTTATCTCTAAACAAAAAAAAAAAAGGTAGATAGGGGCCAGAGATTTAGCTCAGTGGTTCCAGCACC
Organism: Thryonomys swinderianus; assembly: GCA_004025085.1. NCBI lineage: Eukaryota > Metazoa > Chordata > Mammalia > Rodentia > Thryonomyidae > Thryonomys > Thryonomys swinderianus. The sequence continues at coordinate 52,910 of PVIC010004176.1, forward strand.
TGCCTCCCAAGCGCAAGGTCCTGAGTTCAATCTGGTAACCACTTACAATGCTGGGCCTGGTGACTCAGGCCCACCAGCAATCAATACCACATACCACAGTGCCGGGCCTGGTGGCTCACACCTGTAACCCCAGCACTCGGGAGGCAGAAACAGGAGGATTGCTGAGTTCCAGGCTTGCCTGGGCTACATAGTGAGCTCAGGGCCAGCCTGAACTACAAAGCGAGACACTGTCTCAAAAAAAAGGCAGATAGACAGACAGATAGATAATGCATCCTTGCCAGGTATAAGTCTGAAATACATGGCAATTTAAAAAGGAGGAGTGGAAAGAGGCTTAAAATTGACTAAAAACAGTTAGAAAGCATTGACCATTTTGTGTGGCCCATAATGAGGTACTTGTATTTATCTAGGCATAACTGACCCTAGGCCCTAGGGCTGTATTCACTCATTAACCTTCACTTATTTTTGTGTTATATTTTGCTTCTAATTTTTATTTTATATGAGGTAGAAATTACATTTGTTCACATATGTAAAGAATATTATTAGAAAGTGCTCAATAAATTCTTGGTGTTATATTGAAGAGATACTGAGTTATGGAAATGACAAAATAATAAAAGGTGACAACCAAAGCATATAGAGAGAAAGAAGTGATTTGGAGAGAAAAGGCTGTCTCCAGGAAGATATCATAAGTAATATGGTATCTGAGATGGTGTTTAAAGAAATAGTCCAATTTGCTAGAGATCTAGAAAGTATGACAGCTTTTATAGAGTGGGAAATTTCCATAGGAAATTTAGTGTGGGTATGTAATGAGGGGAAGGAATAAATATGATACAGAAAGAAAATAAAAGTGTATGTATAAAGCGGGTGGGGAGGTGTGGGTGGGTAGGGATATGGGTAAAAATGAGAATTAACTTGTGTCATATACTGGTACAAATTCCCCAGTGTTATATGTGATTGTGAGATGTATATAAATTATACCAATAAAGAATTCAATTTAAAAAAACCTTAAAAAAATTTGCTAGAGAAAAGGGTAGCACATTGTAAGTAGGCATTTACAGACCACAGTCCCTCTAGACAGCTGCTTTACAAAGTACTGGGGAAAGGAACTGAAAAAAAAAGTCTCTGGTTACAGAGCTAAAGCATCTAGACATAGGCTGGGCATGGTGGTACACAGCCATAATCTCAGAACACTAGGTGGCTGAGGCAGGAAGATTGCAAATTGGAAACAAGGCATTTAAGGAAGCTACTGAGGTACCGTCTCAGAATTAAAAGGGAGGAGCTGGAGTTTTAGCTCAGTGGTTCCAGCACCTGCCAAGCAAATGCAAGGTCCTGAGTTAATGCCTGGTAACCACATACAACACTGGGCGTGATGATTCACACCCACCAACAGTCAGTACCACATACCACAATTCCAGGCATAGTGTCTCATGCCTGTAATCCCAGTACTTGGGAGGTAGAGGCAGGAGGATTGCTGAGTTCGAGACTTGCCTGAGCTACATAGTGAGCTCAGGGCCACCCTGAACTACAAAACAAGTTTTCAAAAAAATAAGAAGAATAATTAAAAGGGGGGCTGGTGATATAGCTCAGTGAGAAGACCGTAAATAAATTGAATCCTCAGGTCCAAAAGAAAAAAATAAAACCAACCCGTGGACATAAACCCATGTGCAATGATGCACAGCTATAATTACAGCATTTTAGGAGGCTGAGGCAGGAGGATTACAAATTGAAGTCTAGCCTGGACAATTTAGCAAACTCCTGTCTCAAAATTTAAAAATAAAAATAGAAAAGAGGGCTAAGAATGTAGCTCAATTGTAAAGAACCTCTGCATTTGGTCTTCAATAGCAAAGGAGGGCCTGGGGATTTAGCTCAGTGGTGCCAGTGTCTGCCTCTAAAGTAGAAGGTCCCGGATGGTACCACATACCACAATGCCAGGTGTGGTGGCTAACACCTGTAGACTGAACATTCAGTACACATCCCATAGTCCCAAGCATAGTGGCACACACGTGTAATCCCAGCACTCAGGAGGCAGAGGCAGGAGGATTGCTATGAGTTCAAGGCTTGTCTGAGCTACATAGTGAGCTCAGGGCCAGCCTGAATACAAAGTGAGACCCTGTCTCAAAACAAAAAAGCAAAGTAATTTTGTGATTTGAAATGTAGGAAATCACCATAAGAATGTACCTTAACACTTTTACAATGCTGAAACAATTCCAGTAAGCTTTGTCAGCAATGTGTTTGTAACAACCTCCTCAGTTCTTTGTCTCTCCTGATTTGTTTCCTCTTGCTGTCCTCTTTCTAATCAGGATGTTGAAAATGATGGGCCTGAGCCCTCAGACTGGGACAGGTTTGCTGCGGAGGAGTATGAGACTCTTGTTGCAGAGGAATCTGCCCAAGCACAGTTCCAGGAAGGGTGAGTGAATGCCCTATGTCTTCTAGAACTTTTACACAGGTGTGCCCCTGTCAGGAATGCAAAAACTACCTTTAAAAAATTCCCTTTTATGTTTTCCACTTTTGAACAGCATAAAAAGGATTGATGTATAACTGTTCATTAAATAAATACTTCTAACAATATTCTCTCACCTTCTTCACTGATCTCCAATAGTCTTCTTACCTTCAGTTTTCTTTAATAAGTCACATCTTTATTGAAACCAACATCATGGAGCAGCCATGCTGCTACTTTAATGATATCAGTAAACCGTGTAGATAAAGGAACTGAAGTACCTTTCACTAATAAAGTGACGTATTTAAAATACATTTTTATCATGCATGATTTTGTGCATCAGTCCAGAATAAGAAGTAATGTTGGGACTGGGGATGTTGCTTAGCAGTGCCATGCCTTAAAGCCACAAGGTCCGGAGTTGATTCCAAGTACTGGGAAAAAAGGAATTTTGTGTAATTTGTACCAGTAGGTAAAAATTCCATCAAGGGATCATGTTAACAAATTAAATTATGCATGAATTACACTGGTTGGCACTTTTCAGTAGTTTTATAATTAGTTAGCGTTTTCTATCATTTTCTAGGGACCCCTTTACTGATTTTCTAATTCTTCCTTAGTTCTTGTTTCGCTAAGGTTCTCAGATAATCCTTTACCATGGGTGTAATACATTCATGTGACCTAGAAAAATAAAAGAAATAATAAAAAGTTTACTACTGTCTAGTTTTCCCCAGGAGCAGGCAGTATTATTTTCTTGTGTTCCTTTCCAAAGTCTCTCTCTGTGTATGCAAATGCATATACATTTTTTTTTCCTTACTCAAATGTAGCACACAGTATTTCATTATTTGGTGTCTTGCTTTGTTCATTTAATAATATACTTGAGATTATCTCATAGATGTGTCTAATGACAACTTTTATAGCTGCATAATATTTAATATATAGTCATGCTGTTATTTTACAGTCCTCTATTGACAGGACTGTTATATTTCTAACATTTCATATATATTAGAAAGTATACTGCTAGAGCAAATCATCCTGTATACATATCACTAATAAACATGTAGGACAAATCCTCAGAACACAGAAGCAACTTCAAACTAGGTACGTGTAAAGAATTTGTAAAGACATGCGAGTTTCAGAGAAACCAAATGCTGCAGAATCCAAAACAAGCACAAGTAGAGTGATGTTCCCATTCCTAGATCTAGCAGGTAAGATGAAATCATCAGCAGAACCCAAAGACAACAGCTGTACAGAAAATGGTATCCAGAAGGACGGGAGATATTTACCAGTGATGAAGTTTTGCTAACCTGGAGCAATGTTCCTGAGGGACCTGCTAATGAAAATTCCACGTTTCGTCCTCTTCATCGTCTACTGGCCTACTGATGGCTCCTATTGGCCTCCAGTCAGAAACTAGAAGGCAAGGAAAATCCCTGATGTGTTTGCAGAACAACCCACAAGGGCACAGGCCAAAGAGCTAGGGAAAAGGGAGATGTAGAGGGATAGATAGGAAATATCAAACCTAATAGGTAATGTGCAATAGTCCTGAGACATCTGTAATATCTTTTTGTTTCTTTGTTTTGATACAGGGTCTCATTATGCAGTCCATGCTCACTTTGAACTCACTGTGTAGCCTAGTCTGGCCCCAAACTCAGGTGATCCTCCTGCCTCAGCCTCTTAAATGCTAGAATTACAGGTGTGTACCTCCACACCCAGCTTCAGTGACTTTGAGGATACAAAATACCACCAACTAGCACTTTTTGTAATCTGGAGAGAGGTTTATTTAGCTTCAAAACTGGGGTTCCATCTTTATGTTAGTAATGTAAAAACCCTTAAATCATTCATTCATGAGTTATTAAATATCTTAAGCATGGCCTTATCACAAGAAAAGACAGGAAAGGGCTGGAGATTTAGCTCAGTGGTTCGAGTGCCTGCCTAGCAAGCACAAGGTCCCTGATTCAGTGCCCTGTAATCACTTACAACAATATCAGGCATGGTGACTCACACCCAACAGCAATCAGTACTACATACCACAATGCCGGGCATGGTGGCTCACACTCAGGAGGCAGAGGCAGGAGGATTGCTGAGTTCTAGAATTTCCTGGGCTACATAGTGAGCTCAGGGCTAGCCTGAACTACAAAGCAAGACCCTGTCTCAAAAAAAAAAGTCAACAGGACAGTCTTAAAGTATTAAAATAATTTTGTGGATGCATATTTATTTCCATTCACACTCCCCTAAAAAATAATGACAAAAAAAATCCCAGCTTTTAAATTATCAAGTAAAAGCCAATTGTGGAGGAATATGCCTATCATCCCAGTATTCAGGAGGGGGATCTTGAAATCCACGTTATAGATTATATGGAGAGACTGAGGCCATCTGAACTAGATGATGAAACTCTCTCAAAATGGCAAGAGTAAAGAACAGACAGAATGATAGAAAAAGAAGAAAGTATATAATCAAGTATAATATAATATTAAGTATAATATAATCTGAGGCAAAAGAATAGTCAAAATATATGTGAGAAAAATATAAGGGATCTAACTTGTATATATTAGACACTGGAACAAATGGAATATATATAGATATACTATATTCATTCCCTTCTTTCCTTCGCCCACCTCCCTTCCTTCATTCCCCTTCTCCCTTAAACATTTTCTTCCTATCTCACAGCATCTGTTATACATTATGGTTGTCATTTACTATTTCAGCTTTTCACACCAGAGGAACTGTTCAGTATTTACATATGTGTACTATTTGTCCATTTAGCTATAAATGTCTAAAGTTTGTCATTCTTTGTGGCTTAGTAATATGTTGTTTTATTTTTTTAAAAAACCATGTTCTCTTTACCCAGTTACCAGTTGATGGGCATTTAGGGTGTTTCCAAGATTTAGCTATTACAATCTGTGATGCTATAAACATGGTGTGCATAATCTCTATGGTATGATGTTTTTAATTCTTTGATGTATATACCCAGCAGAGGGATAGCAAGGTCAAATAGGACCTCTAATTCCAACTTTTTGAAGAATCTCCACAGTGGTTGCACCAGTCTACGTTCTCACCAACAGTAGAGGAGGGTTTCTCTCTCCACAACCCCACCAGCATTTGTTATTAGTTGATTTCTTCATAGCTGCCATTCTTTCTGGAGTGAGGTGAAATCTCAGCATTGTTTTCATTTGCATCTGTCAGATGACCAATGACACTGAAGGAAAAAACAAAAAGAACGCCTTTGAAAACAGGGAGCAGAGGAAGGGTTTGAAGGGAGGGCAGGGAAATGGGGAAAAATAAGCAAGAGTGGTCATGTACAGGTACCACATCCCCGTGATGAATGTCATCATATCACACACCTAAAATGTAGCAATAAATCTTTAAAAATGTTTTTGCCTTTTTTTTTTTTTTTGAGACAGGGTCTTGCTTTGTAATTCAGGCTGGCCCTGAGCTCACTATGTAGTTCAGGCAAGCCTCAAACTCACAGCAATCCTCCTGTCTCTGCTTCCCAAGTGTGAGCCACCATGCCCAGCATTGTGGTATGTGGTTACTGGGGACTGAACTCACGTTTCAAGGCAGACCCTGGAACCAGTGAGCTAAATATCTGGCCCCAAATTTTTTAAGAGATACTATATTCAAAGTTATTTTTTTAAAAAAAGCTTTTATGAAATACAAGACCTATATATCAAAGGTTAGCAGTCACATATACCCAGGAAATACTGACAATTATTGACCCCAGATACGTATTGTGAATTTATGAGAATTCAAAGATGAATAAAGATTTATTTTGGTTTTATTATTTGTCATTTTTAAAAAACTAAGCCACAAGACAGAAAAATAAATAGCCTTGCCTCAGGTACCTCCATGTAAAGTTAAGTAGTGAAAGACCATGAAATAATGATTACAACTTTCTCAAAGAAAGAAGTTATTTTTAAATTTTATTATTTTACAGATTTTGTACTTTTTGTTTGTTTGTTTATTTAAAACAGGGTCTCGCTTTGTAGTTCAGGCCAGCCCTGAGCTCACTAGGTAGCCCAAGCAAACCTCAAACTCAGCAGTCCTCCTGCCTCTGCCTCCCAAGTGCTGAGATTAGAGGCATGAGCCACCAAACCCCAGCACTGTGTGGTAAGTGGTACTGATTGCTGGTGGCTGTGAATCACTACAACCAGTATTGTATGTGGCTACTGGGGATTGAACCAGGACTTTGGGCTTGCTAGGCAGGCGCCGGAACCACTGAGTCAAATTCCTGGCCCCTAAATTTTATTATAGTCCATAGCATACGTGTGTAGTACACATTTACATTCACTCTGGAAAGTTGGTACTTGTACATAACACATTTAATTTCTTTTTTCATACCCTTTCCATTTTCCCCTTCCCATTTTCCCTCCTTTATTGCTGTTTTGGTTTTGTTTGAGGGATATATTTGCAGTGTATGATGTTTACACTACATGATGTTTATAATGTATTTACATTGTGTGGTATTGGTGCATGTATGTAACATATCTCAATTCCTTTTTTTACTCCCTTTCTATCCTCCATGCATTGATCCCTTCCCTGATGAGAACAGTCTATCTCCCTGCTTCCTGTTATCTTTTATTTTGCTCTTTATTTTCACTCTGGAGTTCTCATATAAAAGAAACAATGTAATATTTAAGTTTACCTTTCTAATATATTTCAGTTAACCTTATGATCTCAAGGTACCTCTATTTTCCTACAAATGATTCAAGTCTCTTTTATGGCAGAGTAGTACTCCATGTCATATAAAAGACACATTTTCTTTATCCATTCATCTGTTGATGGATATATGCACTGTGTCCAAGATTTAGCTATTATGAATTGTGCTGCTATAAACATGGATATGCATGTGTCTGTATCATATGATGTCTTTAACTCTTTTAGGAAGATACCTGGAAGAAGAATAATTAGGTCAATCTTTTGCTAGAGAGAAGCCTTTTAATTTAATATGATCCTGTTGCTTATTGGTACCATTTCCTATATAATTTGGGTTCTTTCCAAAAGTCCTGGTCTTACCTACAGCTGTGACTTCAAGAGTTTTACCTATCTTCTCTTCCAGCAGGTTTTTCTGGTTTAATATATATTTATTTAATCAATTTTGATTTTAGTTTAGTACACAGTGAGAGAGAGATACAGATCTGGATTCAGTTCTCTGCATATGGGTGGTTCGTTTTCCCAGTAACATTTATTAAAGTGATTCTCTTTCCTCCATTTTGTGTTTTGGCTGCTCTGTCAAAGATTAAATAGTTGAACGTACTTAGGGTTATTTCTGCATCCTTGATTCTGTTCTATTCATCCTTGTTTGTCTCTGTGCCAGTATCATGTTGTATTTACCACAATGACCTTGGAATATAACTCCAAGTCTTCAGTTTCCTTTTTCAAAGTATTATACTTTCTGTCATACAGGTCTTTTACTTTCTTAGATTAATTCCTAAATATTTAACTTTTCTTAGTGCTACCATCAATAGCATTTTCCCCTAATTTCTTTCTCAGTGGGTTATTAGCATATAGCAATGCTAATAATAGATTTTTCTGTGTTGATTTTGCATCCTGCCACATCACTGAATTCAGTTATTAATTCTAAGAATTTTTAATGGGTTATATGAAGTCTTCTATGTAGAGAATCATGTCATCTGTAAATAATGATAATGACTTTTTCTTTCCTTGTCATATCCCTTTTACATCACTTTCTTCCCCAATGGCCCTTGCTAATGTTTCTAGTATGTACTATATTGGAGTAGTAATAAAGGACATCCTTATATTGTTCCTGATTTTAGAGGGAAATCTTATAGATTTTCCTCATTTAATATGATGTTGAAAGTAGGTTTGGTCATAAATGGCTTTCATCAGATAGAAATAAAGTCATTCTATATCTATTTTCTTTAGTGTTTTTATCAGTAAAGGATTTTGGGTTTGTCAAAGGCTTTTTCTGTATCTATTGAGATGATAATGTGGCTTTTGTCCTTGTTTCTATTTATATGATGTATTACATTTATTGATTTGCATAAGCTGAGCCATCTATGCACCCTTGGGATGAAGTGTACTAGGTCATGATGTGATGAAGCCTACTATTCATTAAAGAGATTGGTCTATAGTTCTTTTTTTGGTTTGATCCTTGTCTGGATTTGTAATAAGGGTAATGGTAGCTCTCTGGAATGACTTCATGAGTCCTGTCTTTTGATTTCATTAAAAAAATTGAAGAGAGCTGGGCGTGGTGGCTCACACCTGTAATCCCAGCACTCAGGAGGCAGAGGCAGGAGGATTGCTGAGTTCGAGGCTTGCCTAGGCTACATAGTGAGCTCAGAGCCAGCCTGAAGTACAAAGCGAGACCCTGTCTCAAAAAAAAAAATTAAATAAAAAAATGGAAGAGTATTGGCATTACAATTTTCCTCATCTTTGTAGAATTCAGCAGTGAACCCATCCAGATGTGGGTTTTTCTTAGTTGGTAAATTTCTTAGTTGCTTTAATTTCCTTGACTATTACTGGATTATTCAGGATTTTTTTAATGCTCTTGGCTCATTTTTGGTAATTTATAGGAAGATACCTATTCAGTATCTATGAACTTCTTCTTAGTTCTCCACTGTGTTGACATACAGTAGTATGAAGTAGTTGTTAATGTTCTTCATTTTGGTAATGTCCATTGTGTTTTCAACTTTTTAATTTCTATTTGCATTGATTTTGGTCTTTCTGTCCTCTGTTGTTTTTTGTTTTTTCTTTCTCTTTTTATTGGGTTGGATTTGTCTATTTTGTTTATTCTTTTAAAGAACCAACTCTTAGATTCATGAATTCTTTGTAATTCCCTTTGGTCTCAATTTCACTGACTTCTGTTCTAATCTTTACAAATTCCTTCCTTGTACTACCTTTGAGTTTGGATTGTCCTGGTTTTTCTAGGACCTTACAGTTATTTGGGCTTGTTTTTTTGTGTGTGTGTGATGTGGACATTCACAGCCATAAAGTTCCCTCTTAGAACTGTTTTCATTGTGTCCCATAAATTCTGGTATGTGTACTAATGTCATTTAGTCTTAGAAATGATCTTATTTCTTTCTTGATTTTTTTTCTGTAATCCATTGTTTACTGCATAATTTCTGGGCTCTAGTTTATTTTCAATTTCTAACCTTATGTGCTGTGGTCTAATAATATATATGATATAATTTGAATTCTTTTACATTTATTTAAGGCTGATTCATTGACTGGTACGTGGTCTGTTTTGGCGACAGTTCCATGTGCTGCTGAAAAAAAATATGTATTCTGTTAGTGGGTGGGACAGTGTAGATACCTATTAAATCCATTTGTACAAAGGTTTTGTTTAACTCCAATAACTCTGTTTTTCTGTCTGGTTGATCTGTCTCTGTGATAGTTGGGTATTGAGATTCTCCACTATAATTGTCTATTTCATTTTTATGTCCAGTGGAACTTGTTTTATGAAGCTGCGTACACCACTGTTTGATGCATATGTGTTAATAATGGTTACTTCTTCTTGTTACATTATTTAGTGACCTTCTTTGTCGCTTTTGATCAGTTTTGGCTTGAAGCCTGCCTTGTCTGAATATAACATAGCTGCTATATTTAGGTTTCTGTTACATGGAACTTTGCTTTCTATGCTTTAATGTTTAATCTGTGAGTTTGTTTGGGCAGTTAAATGTGGTGCTTGTACAGCATACTATTGGATTTTGTTTCTTGATCCATCCATTCTGTCAGCCTGTGTCTTTGGACTATGGAAGTGAGACCATTCACAGAGTTATCACTGATATTGACTTATTCTATCATTGTCTTATGTCCTGTTACTGATTCCTTTTCTTTCCCTTCTATCTGGTATTCTATTAAATTTTTTGTCATTCTTCACTTCATTTTCTTTTATAATATCTTTGAGAATTTTTTGTAATTGTTATGAACTTCTTTGGGTGCTCTTCATCATGAAAATCTTATTTCTCTATAAATTCTGAAACATAGTTTTGCAGGGTATGTTAACTTGAGATGAGAATTACTTTTTTTTAGGGCTTGAAACATTTCACTGCAAGCTCTCTTAGTCTTTAAGGTTTGAGTTGACAAGTTTGCTACAGTTCTAATGGAGTTTCCTTTACAAGTGACTTGTTGCTTTGTTTTTAAGATTCTATTCTTGTGTTGGACTTCCAATATTTTGACTAGATGTGTCTCTTCTGATCATGGTTATTTGGGGTTCCTTATGACTGTTTATCCATATATTAAGTTTTCTCACCCCAGTTTGAAATTTTTCAGGGTTTGTTTGTGTTTGTTTTGGAGACAGGATCTCACTGTCTAGTTCAGGCTATCCTTGAATGTTCCCTAGACTGGTCTTGAATGCATAGTGATCTTGCTTAGCCTCCTGAGTGCTGGGATTACAGATGTGCACCATCATACACAGCTAAGTTTTCAGCTATTATTATAGTAAACTGGGTTTTTGTGTCATTTATGCTGTCTTGAGTGGTTTTTACTAATTCTAAATAATCTTAAATTTGTCTTCTTTGTGTCACCTAAGAGCTGCTATATCCATTTTTCATGTTCTTTGGCTGTGTTTAAGGTAACTCATTAATTGGTCACTGACAACAGCTGTGTTTTCTAGTTCTGAGATTCTTTCCTCACATTGGTCACTTCTGATGCCCATACATTCAGCTGAATTTTTATTCTACTGAATTTTTACTTAGAACCCTTTATGGACTCTCATCCTTTTCTGTGCTGTTCATACAAGTTTTACATTGTTTTAAGTCTACTAGCTTTTTATTAGTGTCTTTAAACTCACCCATGACTTTGTTAAAATGGTCCAAGGGCTTGGAATTTAGCTCAAGTGGTTACTATACCAACCTTGGAAGCACAAGGACCTGAGTTCCATCCCTGGTACGAAAAAGAAA
>PVIC010004177.1:0-64079 GCA_004025085.1 Thryonomys swinderianus
TAGGACTTGCACACTCTTCTATACATGTGTCATGTCTCGATGTAAAATTTGAGTATCAAAGTAATTTCCTTTAGCAAATAAATATTTGTGTGGCAAGAACTATACTGAAGATACAACGAAGGTCCCTTTCTGGAAGTACACGCTGTGTGTGTGTGTGTGGGGGGGTGCTGTGGGAGCTTGTGAGAAGGGCTCTGGGAGCTTTTGTAGGAGATGATTTCTCTGATGCGAAATGAAGGATGATTAAGAACCAAGCAGGGGAGAGAAGAGGGAAAAGTCAACAGAAGCGCCCCCTAGGGGTGAGAGTGCACAGTGCATTTCAGGAAACAAGGTTCGAGGTGAGACAAAGGAGTAAAGATGGAGGCCAATTCTGTAGGTTCCTAACGCAGGATGAGGAGGGGAATAGGAAGCCATGGGAGGATATTAGTGGGAGAGGAGAGTGCATCGGATTTGCTTCTTGAAGACATGATGATGGCTTCTGGACGGCCATGGGTGAAGGTTCAGAGACAAAGGGACAGACACTGCGGTCCAAGGAAGCACGGGAGGGTGGCGGGAGTGGGGGAGAATAGAGTCTGAAAGAGATTTAGCATCAGGACCAGGTGCTGCAATAGCTTGAGAGCTGGTGGGGCTAACGGACAGCGGTTGGCAGTAACGAGGCGTTTCCTGCAGCACAGGATGGAGGTACCCGGTGTCATGCTGCGTGCACCACCCCACTGCAGCCCTGTGGTCCACACCCTGTTTACACCCAGGCCCCAGACAGGCTTCTGGGGAGAGCAGACCCTGGCATGGCGAAGCATCCTGGCAAATCATCGCGATGTCAGCAAGAGAGCCGTGTATGAGCTGTAATTGAAATTCAATCCAAGTCCCACATTCAAACTGGGGAGGGAGTTCAGACTCCAAGCTCCTGTGGAGTCTATGACTCACTTTCAGACCTGGATCAACCCCTCCAGAAGCCAGGCATTGAGCGTTATGTGGTCTGGGTAATTCGGGATCACCACTGGCTCTGTTCTGGAGCCTGTCAGGCATGTCTGCGATGACCATCTGTTGTTGTGACCAGCCTTAGCCCAGACGGCCTTTTCTGGAAACAGCATCTCAGGGTCCTTCTGGGGAACCTTCCCTCCTCATGCTCAGCCCATCTGGCTCTGGTGGACCTGTCCCCACCCAGCTCCAGGTGGGAGGGAGTGCCCCCTGGCAGACCAAGCTTAGGCACTCACGCAGAAACAAGGTCTTCTCATACAGTTCTGCGAGGATTGGATTGGTTCTCTTCGGGTCATGTGCCCACCTATATCCAGTCACTATAGTTGACAGGTGGAACACTGTGATTGGATGGACTTGGGTCACATGGCACCACTCTGCCAGAGGGGGCGGGTGGTCTTTCATTTTACAGTAGTTCCGGGATGGGCTCTCAGACAGTCGGAGGAGGATAGTGGGTGACCTCTATTCCTGCTTCAGCTTCCATCTCCAGCTTAACTTCCCCCTCACCTCTATATTTTTGTCTTCCCAGCTGCTGCCTCCCTTCTGTCAGCATCTCTCATCACTATGCAGCTTGGAGGGACCATCACTCAGTCTTCCGGGCCTGTCTCTCTGAGCCTGGACACCAGACTGAGGCTTGGCTGGGCTTTGACTCTAGGACCCAGAGCGCCTGGAGCTTCCCAGGCCTGGAGGAGGCTTGCAGAGGGGCCACTGCATTCAGCAACCCGGCTCTGAGGGCCTGCTCTGGTTTCTGCTCTCCCCAGATTGCTCTTTTAGTGTACCTGTCATCTCGCAATTAAAACAAAAGGAAACAAAACAAAAAACTCTGAGGTGAAATTTACAGGACCTAGCTCTATTTTAAAATGTGTAATAAGTGGCCTTTAATACACTCACAGTGTTGTACAACCACTTTTGTTTAGTTCCAAACAATCGCCATCCTCCAGAGGAAGCCTCCTCCCCGGCTGCCTTCTCCCCAGCCCTGGCAGCTGCAAGCACTGTGTCTGCACAGACAGACCTGCTCTGCACGTTTCACGTAAATGCAAGTGTGCAGTGTGGACCTCGGGCCTGGCTTCTGTCCCTAACATGCTGCTGTTACAACATACTGTTCAGAAGGCCCTCGGTAGAGATACTGCATTTTGTTTAAACAGTCGTCAGCGGGAGGACAGTGGGGTTTGCACCTTCGGGCTATTGTGAATCATGCTGCTATATCCACAGTCTTTCTATACATTTATTTTTTCACTTATGTTTGCCAGAATTGGCATCTGTTGGTGGCTGCCAAGCAGTGCTTGCTGAAGCAATGACAAAGACATTTTATTTTCAGGGCTCCGGAGCAGACCATGCAAGACAGGAAGTAGCCAACTTCTCGGATGAGGTAGGATCATCAGCCAGGACTCTGTTCTGGAAGGACTTCTGTACTGAACGCCAGGGCTGGTGCCACCTCTCAGGGCCCCCGAGAAGGCTGTTTGATGGCCACACCATGGAGAAGGGCAGCTGTGGAGGCCCTTGACCAAAGGTGGCATCTGGAAGCGTCTTGCGTTTCCACCCGTCCTGTCTGGTGTGGGGAGGGGCCGGCCAAGCGTCCCCACCAGGAGGCTGGGTCGCTGTAAATCTTCCTAGAGTTTCCTACAGCAAAGACAGGGACAAATACGGAGGGAACAGAAGCTCTCTGGCGTTGGCTGTAGCCCAGGGGACGACAAGACTCAGGCAGGTCCGGGCAAGACGAGAAGATGCCCGCAGCTGTCACCCACCGACCACCGAGGTCTCCTGCACTCAGCTCTTTGTGTGCCGCCTCAGTCCCCTGCACCGCAGCCCCGGGTCCTGCGCCCTCGCCCCACCGGCAGGAAGGGGTGCAAGGCGGGCCTGGCTCACCTGCCCGGGTCACAGCAGGAGGTGCAGAGCGGGCTCAGGACCTGATCACCCAGGCGTCTGCCTCCTGCGTCACAGCCGTCACAGCCGCGCTCTCCACGGGCAGTTCCGAGCTTCTCCTAGAAGGATCAGGGCTCTGCTAGCAGGAGCCAGTGCTGGGTGCCAGTCTGTAGGAAAGAAGATGGAAAGAGCACTGGCCTTGGGTTGCTCAGCAACTGTGCAAATTGGGCAAGCAATTTAAACAGTCTGGAGTTCTCTGGGGGTGTTTTGCCTCAGTTTTCTCCATCTGTATAATGGGAGCATTAGTAGATGATGCTCAGCAACTTGCTGTTTGTTAAACACCATTCGTTCATTTCATTCATTCACTCAGCCACTGTTGCATTCGTAAGTGGGAATTATTTTTCTCAGGGTCTGTGGGTGGAAACGGGAACTATCCTGCACATCCTCTGCGGCGGGCAGCTGATGTTTGTGACTTTCCCCTTCCGTTCTGCCGGCAGACTGGTGTACTGAGGCCACGCCCCTTCCGTCAGGTAGGGGCTGGGGATGGAGGGTGGGCAGGCACGGTGTGGGTCGGGTCCAGGTCTTTGGTGCACACTGTCTTCCGTCTGGGGTTGTGAAGGTGGTTGCAGGTGAGCTGGAAGTTTCGTGGGTATCCTGCCACCTCATGGAGGGACCAGTTGTCTTAGCCACTCTTCTCACTGCTAAGACAAAATACCCGATGCGCACAGTTAAGGGAGGAAAGGTTTACTTAGCTCAGAGTTTGTAGAGGTTTGGTCCGTACTCAGCTGGCTCCGCGGCAGGGTGGCGTGGCAGAGGACATAGTTCATGGTGGACGGAAGGCAGCAAAGCAGCAAGGGCTGACCACAGCTCCTTCTGGCCCTTCTATCTTATCCTGGCTACTTAGGACAGGTTCCGTTCTCGTGTCCTCAGTCCCAGCACTGCACCGCGAAGCGGACCCAGTGTCACATACTCTAGATCCAGCCACCTCTGGAGAAGCCACACCCATGACCCCATGAGGCTTTGGGGACACATCTAAACACTAAGCACAAGCCACGATACCTGTCCGTCAGCATCAGGGCCAGCAGAGGGAGAAGCCTGAGCGGCCAGGGATTCCTAACCCGACAGGACCCAGGAGGCGGAGGCCACAGCACCTCTGGCTAAGCACCCCAGATCCACAGGGCTTCCACCTGGGTGCCCTCTCCAAGCGGGGAGTAGGCAGTTTACGACTTTGCTACAAAGGTGAGAAGGACAAGCTGTCCCCCGACTGTGATCCTGCCTACACCACCAGGACAGTGTGGCCGCTTGTGCTGAAGTTAGCCTAGACTTGCGAAGACCTGGGTTTGGTGCTGTCTGCCAAGTCATAGCGTGGGCCAAGCCCACCTTCTCCCCAGGTCTCAGTCTTCCCATCTGTGGAGCGAATGCCCTGGGCCCATTGCCCCTTATATCACGCCCAGTCTTACCCTCTGTGGGTTTAGGGTTAGTGTCCCTGCAGCGACTGAAGATACAATAATGAGAAACCAAGAGGACACCGTTCATCGTCTGCCAACTCAGCCTCTGCTTGTGATGCACAGAGGAGGGAGCGGGGCCTGTGGGATGGGGAAGCGGGTTCTTATGTGGAGGCCACGGCAGCCCGGTGTGTGCCCAGCTGCCTCCTGCAGACATGTAAACATCTGTAATGACTCATCGGGCCGCACTCTCTTCCCAGACAGCCAGGCAGCAGCCGCTGAATGCCAGGAAGGAGAAGAGACTACCTGGTGATGAGAGGTTGGCTTTGAGCGAGCCACAGACACACACCTGGGGCTTGGAGCTTTGTGTTTGGCCTTTGGATGCCTTTTGGGTGCAGGAGCAGCGGCCAAGGGCCCCAGCGAGCAGGTGCAGAAGGCCAGCCGGGCTCCTGCCTCCCAGGTGCAGGCACGTCCGAGGTGGAGACGCGAAGTTCCACGAGCAGCTGAGCCTTTAAATCACCCGCCAGACCCCAGCGTTCCCGGGGCCCAGTACACAACTGATTGGTTGATCGCACTTTTAGTGAAGAAAAGCATATTTATTGGGCTGTGTTTGCCAAGCAGTGGGCCGAACTCTTAACAGTGGCTAGAAAGGGTAAAAAGGTTTGCTTTGGTCTAATGAGAAGTCTGGGCGTCAGAAGGGTGCGGGTACCTCATATCCTAAAGGTGGCACCGGGGTCCTAGACCTTTCCTCACTTGTGGGTGGAGCTTTTGTCCCTGGATTTGTCACCTCACAGCCATAAGGTGGTCTCCGCAGTCCAGACATTGTGACCCCGCCCCCTCCGGCATTCAAGGGAGGAGGCAGGGTGGGCAGGAGGTCCTCGCTTTGGAGGTCTGTGCTTTCGATCGGAGAGGGCTCAACGTCTAGTGGCCGGAATGGGGGTTGCGTCTCACCCCCTGTTGCGTGGGGTCCTGAAAAAAGTGCTAGCGCAAAGAGGCAGAGGAGCAGGGGCTGGTGAGGTGGCGGCGCTCACTGGTCAGCAGTGCCGACGTCCAGCCCCTGGACGTTCCCTGCATTCGTCCACGGGCTGCCGAGTCCAGGCTGCCATGGAGACCACACGGCTCCTCCCTGATACGACGAAACCGCGGGACCAAAGCATCCCCCAGTGTGTGCCCCAGACCCCTCCCGTCCCTCCTCTGCCGCCTCGCTTGAGCCACACAGTCGCACACAACTCCTGAGCCTCTGAGCTCCGCTGGTTCCCGCTCACGCGGTCGGAGCTGGCTCGGGCACCTCTCCAGGGAAGCGGCCGCCAAACGGTGATCTCCACGTGCTTGTGGCCACACGTGGCTCCTGGGTCCCGTGGCTCCTCCGTGCCTTATCTGGGGCGGGACATGTCTGGCCTCTGCTTGTGACCCTAACACTGAGGGGTTATGTGACCAGAAGGGGGTCACATGACCACACCTAATCCCGAGGGGCCAGGAAAGCCAGGGAGCACAGGGATGGCCGGTGCTGTCTCTATGCCAGTCCCATGTGGCTCTGTCCTCTCCCATCCCTGCCCTAAGGTCAAATCCTGCACTGTAGGCCCTGGCAAGGGCTTTCCTGGAGCTTATGTCATGGCCTTTGCAGGTGCCACCCTGCTGCCCTCCTGGCTGATTCCTACCGTCTTTCGGGCACCGGTGACCTCTAGGTTCTGTTCAGATGGCTCAGAAACAGCCAGCCGGCCGGTTGCCTCGCCGCTGCTTCTGGAAGACATTATCGTTGAGGTTGGTGGACTGAGCCAAGGGGATAGCTCTGCCGGGTGGGTGGGTTGTGCCATCCACTCTGAATAGAACAAAAAGGCGCAGGCAGGGCCGCCGGTCTGTCTGGGAGGTGACATCTATCTTCTGCACCCAAACACGGGGGCTCCTGGCCCTCGGACCTCTTGCTGAGACACACTATCCCCCACCTCTCCCATCTCTGCCTTCACCCCGAGTGGGACTCACACCGCCAGTGACCTGGGTCTCAGGCCTCAGACTTAGGCTGAGTCTTACGGACCTCCCAGGCTCTCCAGCCTGCAGAAGACCACGGGATTTCGCGGCCTCCGTATGATTGGGTCAGTTCCCGTAGACAATCTCTCTCACCTCCAGTAGGTTTGGTATTTTCTGTCTAGGGCCGGTTGCTTTTCAGTCTGCTCCAGCCCCTGCACGTGCTGGTGGGTGCCTCGCCCCAGCACTTTGTCTCCTGGTTTTCTGGCTCCAGCTACACTGGCCAGGAGTGGTCCTAAAGGTCAGTATGTGTACAGCACCTCATGAGGTGGTTACACATGGGAGCTGCTTGCTGGCTGTCAGCCTGGGAAAGGAGCGGCGAGCAGACTTCTTATCCTTGGACTCGAGTCCTTGTCTTGGGAAACATGGGCTTAATAAGGTAAATTGGCTTTGTTAGAAATCCTTCCAGTAAAAAGCCGCAGCTTCCCATGGATGTGTGGCTGTTTCTTGGGAACAGAAGATAGGGGTGTCCCCGCCTCCATGTTAGAGTGGACGGGAAGAGTCCCTAACAGGAGGTCAGCTGACAGGAAGTCAACTGTGCCACCACAAAATGGCTCTGGAAGGGTCACTTCACGTTTTGAACCTAACTGATAAAATGTGAATCAGTCTATATGCCTGGAAGTCCTCTGATGCAGGACCTGTTTATGGAAGGCGTTGGGGGGAGGCCGCGAGTGTACTTCTGTGTCTGGATTGCCAAAGTCAGACTTACAACTGCCACGGGCTGTGTGGCTTGGGCTACTAGCCCAGCCTCTCTGAGCCTCAGTCTCCTGCTCTGTAACAGAGGGAACCACAGTGCTCACACTCGGGCAGTTGTGGGAGGAACGGAGAGAGCGTGAAGCATGGAGGAAGTGCTCGGACCCAGCAGTGAACACTCTGGCTCAGGGTAATGGGGAGCAAGGAAGGGTGTCACGCAAGGAGAGGACACAGGCAAATGTGCCTTTACACACAGTGGGGAGGCTGAGTCAGGAGGGCTTGGATCCCAGCACAGACACATAGGGAATCACGTGGCTGGGTCCAGATATGGCCATCGTGACAAAGAACAATCCTGCAGCCCTCCGTCCTCAGGGGCCCACTGGGAGGGCGAGTGTGTGAAATCCAGGACACCCCGTCTCACTGCAACTGCAGACGGTTTTCTAGTATGTTTCCATGCAGCATGAGACGCACTAACGCTGATCACCTGTCTGGCTGCCCCGCCTCCGGGGGTCGGCCCAGAGCCGCCAGAGCCCGGGGTCCAGCAGAGGCCTCAGAAGGACAGAGGAAGGTGGGACTTTTGGTGCCAAGGGGACGCCAGGACACCGACCCCTCGAGAAGCTCCAGCCGTCTTCCTGGGGCAGCCTCGGCAAAGTGTCCCCTCGCGCCTGGGCTGGCGGAGGCGGCCCCTGCCTGGGTGCCGGCCTCGGGCCCGGTGTGGAGCCGGGAGGGGCTGCACAGGTGGAAACTGCGCACAGGCCTCGGGGAGCCCGGCCTGCTTCGGGGCGAGTCTTGGTTTCACTACTGTTAACGAAAGATTGACGCGGAGGTCAAGGGAACAGCGTTTCCTTGGCAACAAGAGTTGCAGTACCCCAAGTCGGAGTACCCCAAATAACCCCCTATAGCACAGAAGTGCACAGGAGGGCTTTAAAAGGAGATTTCCACGAGAAGTTGTTTTCAGAGGCACGACTGGCTGGGCAGAGGCCCTGCCCCGCGGACCTGCTCTGGTGGGCGAATTCGTGAGCGTTCTCCCAGCCGAGCGGGGTCGCGGGCCGGCGGGTCCTGACCTCCGTGGTTTGCCCGGCCCACCTGGGGCACGCTGTGCTTTGATCTTTAGCAGGTGCGTCCAATCCTTTTGCCCGCTCTCTGCTCCCTCTAGGACGCCTTGGCCCTCCCTTCACGCCGCCTGCTGAGGTTCGGAGCTGATCTCCCGGCGTGACTGAGCCGGAAGGGGCCGCACGTCCTGACAGGCCGCCATCTCCACAGCACGGGAGGAGCCAGCTCAGAGGGTGAAGTTCGAGGGTGGCATCCAGTACCAGGCAGAGCCCAATGCTGAGCTCCAGCCTCACAAGAGAAGGGAACCGTCACCTAGAAGCGTTCTCGTACTGACAGCCTGTGGACTTCTCTAAGAAACGGAAACTTACTGATTACAAGACCACTGTACATCCACTGAGGATAACCTAGAACATGCAGTTTTGCCTGAAGAAAATCAAACGCACCAGCATTCTCACTACCCAGAGATAGCCGTAGCAGCTGAACTGCCATCTGGAATTTCAGACTCTGGGGGAAATTTTTAAAGCCTAAGACTGAGGAGAATTCTGCACTGCTCTAATCACAGCCCAGAGGGCGGCTCCACCCAGCGCCACTGAGGCCCAGAGCCAGGAGGCCCTTCCCGGCAGCCACCTGACACTGCTGATGTCTGGCCACAGCCCTGCCTCTGCCCACCCGAGGCCAGCAGCACCCCTGCCTGCCACACATGCGGGCCCTGGCTGAGCCCGGCTGGGGTTGGGGGTGGGGGATGTTCTGGAGTCAGCCACGCCTGGGTTTTTACCCCAGTTTGGGAACAGACTCAGGCAAGTCTAGTAAGGACCAGGAACATCAGGGTCCGTCGCGAGATGGGGCGCAAGCTGCCCGTGGGCAGACGAAGCAGGGACGTGGAGGACATGTGGCCTGACGGAGCTGCTGTTGGCATCAGCTCCCTCGGGGATGGTGGCTTTTTCGGTGAGAACCCAAAGCAACCGACAGCAGAGCTCACCATCCTCTGTTCCTGAGAGGACACACAGCTTGTCTCCTGGTGTCTCTGGGGCCAGCGGGAGGCTCAGAGCGCGGCCCGGGCAGGCCCACACGCTGCTGCCACCTGTCCCGAAGTTGTGTGACATCAGGTAAGTCACTGGTTATTTCTATGCCTCAGTTTCCCCATCCTCAAATGAAGGGAGTGGGACTTGTGAAAATGAAGTGAGCTTGCCCAACAGAGGCCATGCTAATAAATACCAATATCGTGTGGCAGGGTGGGGGCGTCAGGACCCCATGCGGGTCCCTGAGTGCCTTCGAGAGATACGGAGCGAGGGGCCACCTCCAGGCTGTCCGTATGTGCTGCCTTCTGCCCTAAAGCTTGTGACTAACACATGGATAGCCTCACGGTCTAGGACACTGGAGCCTGCTCCTTAAGGAGCTTCGTGAAATCCAGAGCGGGGTATGGTAATGCTCATCTGTAACCTCGGCTCTCTGGGAAGCTGAGGCAGAGGGATTGCAAGCTTGAGCCCAGCATGGGCAACTTTGTGAGACCCTGTCTGAAGGGAAAAAAAAAAAAAAAAAAGGATAGCGTGCTGGGGCTATAGTTAAGTTTGAAGGCCTGGGTTTGATCGTAATTACCAGAGGAAAAAACTATTGTATCCTGGGGGGCTCTCAAGTGTTTAAAGTGTTATTTTTTTATTGTTGTTGTTTTTTGTTTTGTTTTTGAGACAGGGTCTCGCTTTGCAGTTCAGGCTGGCCCTGAGCTCACTATGTAGCACAGGCAAGCCTCGAACTCAGCAATCCTCCTGTCTCTGCCTCCCGAGTGCTGGGATTACAGGCGTGAGCCACCATGCCCGGCTAAAGTGTTATTTTTTAATTGTGATAATATCTATATTTTTGAGCATTAAACACATTGTGCAACCATCATCACCACCCATCTTCAGAACTTTTTCGTCTTCTCAAACGGAAACTATCCCCCTGAGACATTAACCCCTTATCCTCACTCCCCGGCCCCTGGCCCAGAACCATCCTCTCTGTAAATATGACTTTTTCAGGTGCAAGGTATTTATAGAATTATGAGATATTTGGCTTTTTATGCCTGGCTTATTTTAGTGTAATGCTTTTGAGGTTCCTGTTTTATCACGTGTCACATTTCCCTTTGTGTTTAAGATTTAATATCTCACTGTATGTGTAGATCGAATTCTGTTCAGCTATTCATCTGCTGATGGGACGTTTGGGTTGCTTCAGCCTTTTGGGTTCTGTGCATAATGACACTGCTTAAACATGGGTGTGCAAGTCAGATTGCACACCTAGAATCAGCATTGCCGGGTCACGGGGTAACGCTGTGGTTAGTTTCTTTGAGAAACAGTCGTACTGATTTCCATAGTGGTTGGTTCATTTGACATTCCCTACAAGCAACCAACGTCTCACCAAGCCAAGTGTTTTGTTTCAAAATAGTGGGGATTGAATGCAGGTCTTTCACACCGACCTACATTTCCAAGTCCCATTTTTTAAAATTTTGAGAGAGGGTCTTGCTAAGTTGCTTGGTTGCCCAGGCTGGGCTGGAACTGGTGATCCTCTTCCTTTAGGCTCCCTGAGTCCTAGGATCACAGGTGTGCTCCACCACACATGATCGTCTATGTGTCTTATCCAGGTGTTGTATCTAACTCAGTGTCCTTTGGAGTTGGATATCCTGAAAGTAGTGAAGTGTGCAGATGAGAGGATTCACTCTTCTTGCATGTTCTTTGTCTTTCTGAAGAGCCTCACATCTCCAATGACCTGTTACGTGTTTGAACTTCACCTCAATACAGCAAAGTGGACAAGCCTGAGGCCGCTTTTTCCTCTCAGTCTTTCTTTCCCTTTAGAGACAGAGAGACGTAGGAGAACCACCTCAGTGAATCTAGAAGCTGCAGAGCCAGAATTCAGCTCTGTTTTCTTCCTTGGCTTTTCTTCTGGAGGAAGAGGTTTTCTCCTCAGGGCTCCCTGTTCCCAGTGTGTTGCTCAGGCTTGAGGGACTTCAAGCCTGCTTATGTATACATCCTATGAAACTCCTTAAGCCACACATGTTCTGGTTTGGACTAAAATGTCCCCCTAAAGGCTCATGTGTTCAGAGGTGGGGCTTTGGAAGGTGATGGGATCACAAGAGCTCTAGCTTCATCAGTGGATTAATCCACTGATGGATTTATAACTTGGTGGTATTTTGGAGAGTGATAGAACTTAGGAGCTGAGGCCTAGTTGACAGGAGTAGGCCATACAGGCTTGACCTTGGGGATTGTATCTTGCACTGATTCCTTTATCTCTGATTCTCTCTCTCTCTCTCTCTCTCACTCTCTCATGCACGCTCTCTTGGCTGCCCTGAGATGAGTAGCTTTCCTCTGTCACACCCTTCCCCCAGGACATTTCTGGTTCACCACAGGCCGAAAAGCAATGAACCAGCCAACTGTGGACTGAACTGCTGAAATCATGAGCCAAAAGAAACTTTTCCTCCTTAAGTTTGTTTTCCTCAAGTGTTTTATCACAGTCATGGAAAGCTGACTGACAGACCAGCCTTGCCCTACTCAAGGCTATAAAGGTGCCTAAAGCTCACCTGCAAATCAGATACTGAAGACAGCAGAAAATCCCTTCCTCCCTGACCTGGAGTGAGTCCCTCTGCCTTCACCTAGGAGTAGAGATTCCAGGTGACAAAATCTCTATTTGAGTGACAAGACGTCATTCATGGGCCTCTGTCATCTCCATCACATATTTCATAAGATGATCCCTGCAGGGCAATTTGGAAGACAAATACCAGTTTGGGTATCTATATAGCTTTCTCTGGGTTTGAATTATTAGCTTTTGGTATAATTTCTCTTCAATATGAAAAAAATTTCTCTGGCCTTCTTACAGTACCAGCTGATTTGTGAGGAAAAACTCTCAGTCTTTGTTGACCTGAGACATATTTATTTTTACATTTGAAGGATCATTTGACAAAGAGGGATTGACTTTCACTTTATATTTCAAGAATTTGATTGCAGTGTATCTATGTGTGGGTCATTTTCATTATATTTACCTAAATGTGGCTTGCTGAGTTTAGAGCTGTATGTTGATACGTTACACTACATTTGGGAAGTTTCTGTCCATTTTTTTTTTAAGTTTTTTTCTTCCTATACTCTTGATCCTTTTTTAGAACTGAAAATACTGTGAGGTAGGTCACATACCTTTGGTTCATAGGTCATTGGTATTCTTTTCATTGAATATCTTTTTTCCGTCTATGCTGTATATTGGGTATTTTTCTATTTGTTCATTAAATTCAGTAACTGGACTGGCCCTACTCTGATACATATCCATTTAATTAACTTTTCACTTCAGTTATTATATTTTTCATCTCTAGAACAGCGCAACATCCCCCTTATATTCTTTAGAAAACGGTTTCTGTGTTTCTACTAAGATTCTCTACCTGTTTGTTCATTATGTGTATATTGTCTTGAAGTTCCTGAATATATTTATAGTTGTCTGAAATTTCTCACCTGAAATCATTGCAATACTGGAGTTCATTTTCTGTTAACTGCTTTTATTCTTCATGACAGATCACATTTTCTGCTTCTTGTCCATTGACCTATGACTCAGTACTGGTTGTCATTAGTGATGAGAGTCCAGATTCTAGTATGTTCCTCTGGAGAGGGATTGTAGTAGCCAGTTAATTTGGATGGGCTCAGATTCTGAACCCAGCCTTCCTTATGATCAGCAGGACTAGAACTGAAAACTCTGCTCAGTTTTTTTCAATTTCTAGCTGTTGCTTCCTTATCATGTTCTCTGGGTTCCCCCTAAAGTATGTGTGTACTTTTGTGGTTAACCAAGAATTTCATTGTTGTTAGGGGTCACCCCAGCTGTGGGTCCCTTTCTGCTAGGATTTACTCTCTCACTTTCTAACTGCTTTTCTAGCCCTCAACTCTGTCCTTCAAAAACTCAATTCAGTAAGTCTGCAGATTTTTGTCACTCTGGGACACTTGTAGATGGGCAGTTACCCACAGGCAGAGAGTCCCAAATATGCTAATCTTGTACATTAGGAATCTGTCTTGTAAGGTTTGAGTCTCCTCTACTTTCTCCCTGTTTCTGGTTGTTCCCAGAACCTTCAAGTATTTGTTTCTTGAACTATGTTGTCTGGGCCAGGCATGATGCCATATCTCTTTAATTCTGGCACTTGAGAGGCTGAGGCAGGAAGATTATCATGAATTCAAAGCCAGCCTGGGCTACATAGTGAGACTCTATTAAAAAAAAAAGTCTAGATTTTCTAATTATATGTGGAAGGATTAATTCAACTAAACTTCTTCACCATTTTTATAGCATTTAAAAATAACTTAGAATTTAGTGCCTACATAAAAAGTTGAAATACGTCACAAAAGTCTCATTCGGGGACTGCTTTCTTCCATAGCTAAGATTGGTTGAGATTGAACTTGAATACTCTTCCCCCATCGCTGTCATGAAAAAAGAGTCAATTTTCCAGTTGTGTTCTCCCCCCTGTTCTTGTCTCATTCAAGGCCAGCTGTCAATTTCTCTGTACAATCTTCAAAGTCCTCATGGATTTTTATTTCCCATCAAATCCTGTTTCAGAGTTTTCCTTATACCCACACTCAAGCTGGGACCCTGCAGTTTTATTTTGTAATCTGCCTGCCTATCCCTTCCTCCCCCAGTAAGTTTGTTCTTAGAGCTGCTTTTGCTTCAAGCACTGATCTGTGTCTTGAACATTTCTTCCCCCTACTTCCCTCTGTCTAGCCTTCTTTACTTCTGTGTTAACTGAGCAGCTACTATGTGCTCAGCACGGTCCTCGAAGCTAGGGATAGGTATAGCAGGAAAAGAAAGGAAGCCATCCTTGTCTTCATGGAGCTGACATGTGAAGGCAGGATGCTGATAGTGAGTGAGTCCTATCAAAATGACAAACTCAGTGGAGAAAGGAAGCTGGTAGAGCATAGTAGGGCCACAGGCAAATGTTCCTCTATCTCAATCCGTCAGCCTCCTGCTCATGTGCTTGTCTATGTTTTTCCCCGAGGCGGCAGAAGGGGCTCTGTATTGGGCCAGTCCCAGCTCTCACCCCCACTGAACGGTGTGACTTGGGAGATTCCTTCAGTGCTAGGCCTCAGTTTCCCTATCAGTGGCACAGACATAAGAAGAGTACCTACCTTTCTGGGTCTTTGAAAGGATGAATGGAGTTACACCGTAAAACAGTACTCACCCTGGTGCCCGGAGATAGTAAATACCACAAATACCAGCCGCCAGGCCACAGAGAGAAATTACCTGGTACAATGGCTGATACTCTGTGGACAATAAATAAATTAGTGGATACAGGCATCCAATTGGTTGTGTCTCCCTTCTGCCAGGCCAGTACCGTCTCCTCTCCCTCACTGAAGCTAGTGGAGGAGAAGGGTAGCGGAAATCCGTATTACAGAATTGCTTCTTGGCAGCATCATGGGAAGCAGCCTGGGAAAGGAGCCCTGCAGAGAGCAGGGTGGGGGGTGGCTGCTCCCCGGCAGGGTTCTAACTGCAGTTGTTGGTGGCGCCGTGCGGAAGGGTTCCAGCAGAATCACAGGGGCTGCAGCAGCGCCGCCGGCTGAGTGGAGTTGGGTCAACACTGGACACGGTGCTAGAAGTGTCAGTTCTACACTCCAGCCAGCGCCTGGCCTGTCCTACGTGTTCCCACCAAATGCTTCTCCTTCTTCCTTCCTGCTCTGTGTGAGAATTACTTGGCTTGGGCTTCTTTTTCCTCCACCCCCTAATAAAGTTTTGATTCCCTACTATTACTGTCATTTGCTATTTCCCACATTCTCAGGCACGGCCGGGGATGAAGGCCTCAGAGCCTTGCCAGCCTGGCTGCTGGATCAGACATCCGTCAGTGCCTGGCACGCTCCATCAGGCTGCTTTGATTTTGGTTTTCAGCTCCTGTTGTGGTGCTGGCTTACAGGAAACACGCTGTTAAGAGGCGCTGTCGGAGGAGAGGCGCTGCGGTGCCAGATTGCCCGTGGGTGGCAGATACCGCAGAAGCAGCTGTCCCCACCTGAGAGGACGGGCGTTTACACAGTGCCACCTGTGGGCCAGACTCAGACTGGCTGTCAGCTTCCACAGCCCCACTGTGTGCCAGGCGCTCAGTTTGCAAGAAAACAAGGGACTTGTTCTGGGAAATGGGGCCTTAAAACCTTGGCATTCCCCTTCTCTCTGTGCCTTTTTAAAAAACCAGTGAGGAAAATGTTGTCTTTGTATAACAAAAACTCAGATAAGGCTTAAACAAATTGTGTGTGTGTGTGTGTGTGTGTGTGTCACAGTCCAGAGGGATGTGGTTTAGGTGTGGCAGGATGCGTGTGCTCCATAATGCCCCAGAGACTTAGGATCTTGTTAGCCTATTCCTTCACTGTGTATAATTTCCATTTTTCATAGTCCCCTCACTGTCTCAGAGGACTGCTGCAGCTCCTGCCATCATGACTACATTCTACCCAGCAGTAAGGGAAAAAAGCCAAGGCAGATGTATCCACTCTTTTGAAGGACGCCTCCCCCACGCTTCTCATACTTACACTCGCATCCCAGTTGGGCAGCTCTGAGGCACCTGACTACTCCTAGCTGCAGGGGAAGCTGAGAAATCCATCTTTACTAGTAAGTGCTCGGCTTCCAAGTCAGGGTCCTAGACTGCCATGAAAGGAAAAGGCCCCTGGGGAAAACCAGATGACGGCTGTTTAGAAAGAAAGAGACAGTGCTGTGCAGACAGTAGAATGACTGTGAGGACCTTGCTGGTCCCTCTTCCGGGGACCCGCCCGGGCCGCGTTTCCCCCACCGAAGGGGCAGCAGCAGCAGCAGCCTCCACACAGCCTGAGCAGAGTGAGCGACACAGCCCATCAGAACTGGCCAAGGTTGCCTGGATGCCAGGGCTCCTCACGGCCTCTCTGGGAAAAGCACAAGCCAGTCCCCACCCATCCCCAGGCCTGGCCCACTGGTGGCAGATCCTGCAGTGGAGGCTGTGCTGAAGCCCAGGGCGGCACAGGAAGTGGTTCTGTGGCATGTATGGGAACGATCAGTGCACAGGATGGTTTTAAATGGTGCACTTGAAAATAGTAACATGAAGGCCAGGGATTTAGTTCAGTGGTTTCAGTGTCTGCCTTGTAAGTGCAAGGTCCCAGGTTTCATCCCTGCTACCACGTGCCACAATACCAGGCGTGGTGGCTCACACCCGTAACCCCAGCCCTCAGGAGGCAGAGGCAGGAGGATTGCTGAGTTCGAGGCTTGCCTGGGCTTCATAGTGAGCTCAGGGCCAGCCTGAACTACACAGCAAGACCCTGTCTCAAAAAAAAAAAAAAAAGTAATATGAGCCAGGTGTGGTGGCATACACTATAGTCTCAGCACTTAGAAGGCTGAGGCAGGAGGATTTCTGTGAGTTTAAGGTCACCCTCTGCTACATAGTAAGGCCTGTCTAAAAAAAAAAAGTGATATATTTAACATGTTATTAAGAAAACATAGAGAATTGGGCTAACAAATTTATGGTTATCATGGATATTTTAGCTTCGGGTGAGACTGAGTCTAAAGTTGGATTAGAATAATAATCAAATGGTGCCTGGCTCTGGCATAAAGAAGCTCAGTGAGGAGTATGGCTTCGGTGGACACCTGATGTCAGCCTTGGCCTGAGCGCAGCCCCGCCCACGCCTCCTGGCCCCGGACATAGGAAGACCTGGGCAGGACACGTGGGTGTGGTTGTGAGGCCCTAAGCTTGTGGCCATTGGTCCACCGCAAAGTCATACGGACACATGCGCAACATCAGAGACTGAGATTCAACGGCTGCCAACCTGTTGGGCAGCCTTTCCCAGGCACATCTGGCCCTCAGCGCGAGCCGCGCCCGCCCACACGCAGGCCACTGGAGGAGCAGGTGGGGACCAGCATAAAGTCCTGTGTGCGGCAGGGGACCACAGACCTCCAGCTGTCCTTGTAACCAGAAGGGCCACTCCTGCCCCATCTGGGGGTCCAGCATGGGGAGCCTGAGGCAAATGCCAACGAAGACGTAGAGTATATGGAATTCAGCAGAACTTTCTCGGTTTCGTCATGTAGTTTCTTTCCCACCATCTCAGACGGGCCTGAGCTGGGACCTGGCCCTTGAAGGTGGGAAGTTCTGGGTCACACACCACCTTTTACAGGGAAGACTCAGGATCCAGGGCCATTATGCTCAGGGGCCCTCTGCTGTGCTTCCTGGGGTGACTTTGCGGTCGGCCTCTGGGGGAGAAGAAGCTCTTTTCAGAATCAGCATGGGACAGTGACTCAGGGGACCTCAAACCCTTAAAAGGTTTCTCAGAGTACATTGGAAATGATGTCTTAGAGCAAAAGGAAAGGGCACCAGGGACCTCAGAGTTTGCCCTCTGCCGTGCGGGAAGATGTAATTGATATCCTGAAGCAGCTTCTCTGCAGACATGAAATCACGGCAGTCTTTTGTTCGGAAAGAATTCGCAGGCCTGAGAGCCCTGCCCTCGGAGAGCTACCTTGGGCGCTCCTAAGTAGAGCTCGGGCCGTCTACACTTCTCCTGGGCTCCCCAGAGTTGGTCTGTGGGGGAGTGGAGGACGCAGGTCAAGGGCCCCGGAAAGGTTTTTCAGCCAGCTTTCTGGGAAAGTAAACGCTCACATGCAGCATTTACAGCTCCTGCGGGGAAAGCGCTGCTCCGGTGCCTGACGTCACTGGACGCCGAGTGGGGAAGAAATTCTCCGGAACACACGGTCAGGCCAGCTTTCTGCCACCGGACTCAACACAGGAGCCTTGGAGAGCAGAGGGAGGAGTGGCGTGTGGCACAAGGACTAAGAAGTGATGGGTTGTAGTGTTCTCTCTGATTTTACTATAATTTATCTAAATTTATGTAATTTGATAGCTAATTCCAAAAAATGTAGCAGTCGGCTTTTGCAAGCCAGGACAAGACAGCTGCAACGTGCCACTGAGTTATGGGCCTTTGATTTGATTTTAGCACAATTGCATGATTTCCAGGGCTGGAGCCCCTTGGTTAGCTCGAAACGGTGCCCAGGTGAGTCTGATGTTTAGACAGGCGGAGGACCGACCGCTCGCCACCCGCCCCTAGAGCTGCGCTAGCATCTCCTGAGTCAGGTAGAGGAGCGGGCAGGGCTCCAGGGCCGGTGCACAGACTGCTGGGAGCCGAAGGGGTTGCTCTGAGGTGTAGCTTCCCGGGCTCCCGTCTGGAAGGCCCCGCTCTGGAGGCCTGGGTCCCCAGGCAACCTGATTTGGGCTGAAAGGCCTCCCTAGGGAGCCCTGAGGGCCCCTCGTGGCCTGGGAACCAGACAGAACTGATTCCATTCCGGTGGCTTCTACCAGATGGAAACGGGAGGGGAGGGGGCTGAACTAGAGGGAGGGGGTCCTGCCGCCTGTACCCCGGACGCCGCAGGCCAAGAGTGAAATGGAGAGAGACGGTGGAGGGAGAGGTTACCAGGGGCACCAAGTGCCCAGCCCAGGGAGCTCCTCCCTTCCCCGCAGAGCCGTGCAGGCTTTGGAAGGGATGCAGGCGCCAGGGCTGGAGGCCCCCTCCCTCCTCTGAGCCTTGCTTTGCTTTGCTCTGAAATGGGCCGATGATCCCCTCTCACAGTACTGCCGAGCAGAGCAGGAGCTGTGGTGATAGAGGGCCGGCACGGGGGGGGGGGGGGGGCTCTGCACTCGGACAGTGAACCGTCCCCGGTTTGTCTCCGTGCACGCACACACGCGTGGTCATGGCTGTGGGTGTGCAAGAAGACAGGCAGGGGGCCGCTGCCTCCAGAGCCCGGTGCCGAGCTCAAGGGCAGAGCGGAATCTTAGGCAGGCAGAAAAGGCCTCGGTAATTAGAGAGGTGGTTACAACGCGGCTCACTCTGCGCGGGTGAGATTAGAAAGGCTGCAGGGAGCCCGGCTGCCGAGGACAAGGCGAGGACAAAGCCCATTGTTCCTCAGGGCCCGGGTGGATGATGGAGGGAGGGAGGGAGGGAGGAGGGAACGCTGCTCCTCGGTCTGGGAGGAAAACACAAAACGAAGAGGCTGGTTGTGCGCTTGAGTGCTGCCAGCCAGATAAGCCACAGTGCCCGGCTGCACCCCCGCTAGAGGAGACCAGTCCCTGAAGATGCAGCAGGGCTGAGAGTGTGCCCTCCACGGGGTCCCGAGGCTCCTCTCCTCCGTGCCATCAGTGGCTTCGAGGCATTGCTTTTGGAACAGGCCCGGGAACAGTTCCCGTCTCTGTGGAGCAACGGGCGCTGGCTTGCAGACAGCCAGGCTGGGCAGGAAGAGGTTGGAGATTGGGAAGGGGCCGTGGGGTACCTCAGCTGGGGCCAGGCTTTCGGAGTCTCCTAGGGAAAGGGCTCCCCAAGGCCCGGGGCGGCGGGGATCTGCAAGGAGCAGGGCTGTGAGGGGAGAGGATGCTGCCCACCGGGTCTGGGCGAAGGTGGGATGAGAAAATTGCTGGACCTGTACGGGCCTGTCCCACCCCTGTCTGCTCAGCCTGGGTCGTCAGGGTCGCGCTGCGGGTGCAGTCGCTGCTTTGCTCCCTCAAAAGGAGCTCGCTGAGCTGGGTGAGCCGGCCGCAGCCTGCGAGGTCCAGGGCAACATGGAAACGTACGGGGCCCAAAGAAAAGATGTCATTAAAGATACTAAAATATAAGGCTTTTCCTTTTTTCTTTTTCCTCCCATTTTATTTCTCTCTCAACTTATCGTGGTTGTTCTGTACTTGCCATTTAATGCATTCTAAGTGCAAGAAAGTTAAATTTAAAATTTTTAAATTAACATGCATTTCCTTGTTTGCATTTCTATTTCTTGTGCAACGCCCATTTCGAATGCAAGTAGAGGAGCGGTTAACTCATTTGCAGAATCACTGAAATGACACAATTTGTATTTTGTAGGCTGGGTATGGAGAAGTATTTTGTTCTTAGCAAGGGAGAGAAAACCCCACACAAAACCGAGACAGCTGCTTCTACTTCCCTTCCTGATTTACGCATGTTCCAATTGCCACCTCAGGGTGGCAGAGAGTGGAGTTGAGCTCAGGGGAAAGGAGACCCAAGCTGCCCTCCGCCCTTTGCTCAGGGCTTGTTCTCACCCGTTAGGTGGGCCAGTGCCGGAGCCGCCTATCGCCTGCAGCCGAAGTGAGCTCTGATCTGGACGGGATGCGTGTCCCGTTGGGCTCGATGTGGCTTTGTCTTATCCTCCCTTGAAACCACCTCACTGAGCTCTCCGATTTCCAGAGAGTTTTTTGTTGGTTTCTTTTTGAACCAGAGATCGAATCCAGGGCCTCTGCACTGCACTCCATTCCCCAGCCCTCTTTTATTTTTTATTCTGAGGTAGGATTTTACTAAGTTGTCCGCTGGGCTCAAATGTGGGATCCTCCTGCTCCAGCCTCCTTGGTGCTGGGATTATAGATACACACTACTGCACCTGGCTCCCTGGCTCTTGTGTAAGGCCTTACGGGGTCTGCTGTAGGTGGGGACAACCCTCAGAAGGAGATGCTAGCGTTGTCCTTATTTCACACAGCAGAACTTTGGAACAAGAGGGGAAGTGACGTCCCTGGGGCCGCAAACCACTGAGGAGCAAGGCTTTTTTCCAGCTGGGACTGTCCAGCACGTCTCCCCACTTTCAAGCACGAAGTTACCGTGTGAGAAAAGGGGCTGGAGCCCTTGAGATCACAAGGAGTCTTGGTCCCTGGAAAAAAGTGAGATTTCCCACCTCACTCTAGACAGCCCCTGCCATGAAAATAAAACCCTCATCTTATAGATATTAAAATGTAAAAGCACTGAAAATTTTGGAAAACATTCTTATAATCCTGGCTTAGGAAAGACTATTGAAAAAGTCACAGAATACAAAATAACAGGTCAACAAAATTGTCTACATAAAGCCTTTTAAACTTCTCTGTAGAAGAAGCCAGGAGAATGCAGCTATTAGAAAAACTGCAAATCTGGGAAGTACTTGCATCCTAATCGACAATGACTTAGTACCCTTAAGATAAAATATCTTACAAATCATACAAACGTGTAAGGAAAAGTCAAGGACTGTTCCAGAAAAGTGGGCAAAGTCATACAGCAAGCAATTCGCAGAATTATAAATGGCACTGCACATAGGAAGGAATGATTTACTTCAAACAATATACAGTGGACTCTTGTTACAGCTATATGAACAACTTGGGTTATGACTAGAATTTTAGTTTTAACTTAAGAGCAAAGTCTTGACTTACAACTCCAATGCCGGCCACTTGTTTCTGGATGGTTTCACATACAGACTTAACCCTTAGAGAGTTCTGGAAGGAGCATGACAACATCCTTTCCTGTGTGGGGTTCACTGAGAAATCCTGGGCCAGTGTCTCTCTGAGGACCCTGAGATTTGTCTGTGGACAGGAGAGAGACTTGGAAGGCTACGTAGAGGCACCTGAGCCTTCACTGGCCAACTTGGGTTACAAGTGGCCCTCATGAATGAATTGAGTTTGTAAATCTACTGTCTATTTTACTATAGACTTTTAGGGACACACACACACACACACACACACACCATACTGATGAGTTTGGGTAAAAGAGAGCTTTTCTTTTTTTTTGCTTAGTACTGCCTTTATTTGTTTTTTTGTTTGTTTATTTGTTTTCTTCTCTTTTTGAGACAGGGTCTCGCTTTGTAGTTCAGGCTGGCTCTGAGCTCACTATGTAGCCTAGGCAAGCTTTGAACTCAGCAATCCTCCTGTCTCTGCCTCCTGAGTGCTGGGATGACAGGCATGAGCCACCATGCCCAGCACTGTGATATGTGGTATTGATTGCTGGTGGGCGTGAGTCTCCATGCCCAGCATTGTATGTGGTTACTGGGGATCAAACTCAGGACCTTGCACTTGTGAGGCAGGTGCCAGAACCACTGAGCTAACCGTCCGGCCCAGTACTGCCTTTATTTTTGTCTTGATGGGAGCATTCACCTGTCTTTCTGGAATCTTCTTCCTCAGAGGTCTATGTGGCTCTTTCGTTCCCTTTATCTCTGAAGGAAGGGTGGTAGCTACTTCATCTAAAGTGGTCCCCACAGACCCTTCTACTTTCCACCAGGTCTTAGGTAACATCCCACGACACGGCATAGCATGTTTTCACTGTCTCTTCTTGTCCCCAGTCTGTAAGTGCCCTGAGGGTCGGTACGGTCTTTGGGTCACAGCTGTATTCCCAGCACCTGGAAGAGGCTCAGCACACAAAAGGTGCTCTGTTAATAATGACTGCACAGGAGGGAAGAGAATTTCTGGAAGGAAACTTGACTTGTGTCACAAAGTGGAAAATGCATGTCATTCCGCCGAGATTCTACCTCAAGAGATTTATCCTACTGATATACACAAGGCAAAATTTATATGTGCTCCTGTGATTTAGATACTGGCGTAGATGGGGTGCCCTAGATAAATGGAAGTTTTTCCAGAATAGGGAGTGTGTATAATGACTCCATTTGTATAAGAGGAGAAATATCATGTGCACCCTGGGTGTGTATAGAAAAAACTCTGTGTGGCCATTTAGCAACTGACCAGCGGTTGCTTCTCAGAGAAGGTTGGAAATTTTCACTCCAGATCTGTCTATACTTGTTTAAGGTTATTATTTTACTTCAATAAAGATGTGTTGTTTTCTAGTTTTAATTGAAAAGTAATTACAGGTTCCCCAACATGCATCACATTTATAACTATAAAATAGATGTTGAAGGGGAAATCTAGAAAACAGAAGGGTGACACCGTTGCTGCAGAAGAGACCTGACAGTCCCAAGGGAAGAGGATGGTTCTAGAAATCACAGCTGGGTCGGCTTGGCCTGGGTATCACCCCATGGACCCCCGCAGCTGCTTCAGGCAGCAGCTGTCTGGAGGTCAACCGAGACCCATCTTGGGCACATGAGACAGTAGGTGGTAAGGACAGGATGCGAGCTGGGCTGAACGCGCAGAAGCACGAACCCTTGTCTTCTGACAAACACACTCAGACACTCTTGCCCTCTTGAGGCTTTTGCATCCTGAGGATCCAGCATTGTTTCCTGAATAAGTGGGGCTGTGGGCTCAGTGAGCTTGGCCCTTGATTATGTTTGAGGTTCAGTATGGAATCCTTTAAAAAGTCCTTAAGCTTCACGCGAGTGTAAACGTTTTTATGTTGGGGTAGTTTTCCGTGGGGCATGATCTGTAGAGTATCCATGTGCCAGGTCAGATGGAGGAACAAAATTTGCATTTGGGGTTGTGCAGAACACGGACAGAGCTCTGAGACTGGGCGGCTCCTGTGCAGGACAGGACTGTTCCTTCGGCAAATCGGATCTGTGTGTCCTTGGCCTGTTCTAGACTTTGAGAATAGAGCAGAGGACAGGAGAGGAAAAGCCCCTGCTCTCAAAGAGCTTGCAGCAGAGGCCGCCCCAGGAAAACAGGTCCTCAGTCGCACATTTTGACGGGGTTCCTCTCACCCCCGGGTCTGTGATGCAGAGATACATTTTACAGTCCGTAGAAACCGTTCTGCCTGCTCTTAGGGGAGAGAACACAGGTCATGCGTCCTTCTGTGCTGTCGTGGCTGTTCTGGGGCTGTCACTTGCGTGGAGCTGTGGGTGCTGCTGGGCCTGCATGTGTCGAGACTGGTTTCCATTTAAAATGTCTTACCAGTCACTCTTCTGATTGAAGCCAGCATCCATCACTGGAGCTGTGATCACACTTCCATCTTTTTTTCTTGTGAAGCAGCACCCACTTGCTCTGTGGGAGCCGGGCAAGGGCTGTGGCAGTGGCACAGGTGGTCATCGGAGAGCACCCCTCCCTTTAGCCCGCCTGTATGAGTGCAGACTGGAGCTGTGGACAGACTCCCCTTGGAAAGTCGTACAGGGTTTCTGTAACACTGAGGGCTGGTGTAACAGATCCACGTGATGGCCAGGACCACTGTTAAGATCTCGTGTCATTTTCTTCCCACTTCTCCTGGCACATAAAATAATGATGTGTCTCACAGCAGATGCGATGAAAAATGGTGGTGTGACAGATGGCAATTAGTGTTTGGGGGAAGCACAACATGAGAATGAGGGCCTTGCAGTTTTGAAAATGCCATCCGAGAAGACCGCACTATCCTTCCAGCTGATGATGTCATTATCGCCATCCCGAGCCAAGAACTGTTTCATATGGAGACCTTGCTCTCAACGCGAGGACCCGCCAGCCACCAGGATTTTAGAACCAGCTGATGCTGACTTTGAACACAGATGGGAGCCCTTTAGAATCCTGGGGGCTTTGCCTTGCCTCTGGGAACCTGGCCAGAGAAATTTATCCTTCATCTATATTTTATTAAACTGATGTATGAAGTCGCAGTCTAGCCCACCTAAATACTATCCGTCTGATCAAAGTTTCATCACAGCTTTCACACTGTATTGAGCTTTTTAAAAGAATTTTTTGAGACAGAGTCTCGCTTTGTAGTTCAGGCTGGCTCTGAACTCACTATGTAGCCCAAGTTAGCATTGGACTCACAGCTATCCTCCTGCCTCTGCCTCCCAAGTGTTGGAATGACAGGCATGAGCCACTATGCCCAGCACAGTGATGTGTGGTACTGGGGATTGAACTTGGGACTTTGAGCTTGCAAAGCAGACGCCAGAACCACTGAGCTAAATCCCTGGCTCCTGTATTGAGCTTTGTATGTTTAGTATTTGTGAAAGTATTTACCTTTTGTATTTTATTCTCATGGTCCCCTGCAACACATTTACCATAGGATTTTACTCTTCCCATTGTGCAATGCTATAGGGGGTTGCCTATAAACAGACCATTAGCCTTAGCATTATTTGGCAACTTTTCTCCATGTTTCACATGCTTTTCAAAACAGGTCATAATAGCTGTCAGATATTCCACCACTAGGCAGAGGAAAGCACACTACTGTGTTTGGACTAGGTTACAGGGTCTCAGCGAGCAGCTGCCATTGTCACTGTGGACGAACGTGAGGCTCAGTGAGGCTGTGAGGTTCTTGCAGCCTTCACTATGGACCCCGCTGAACACAGATACAGGAAATGGTCACTAGAGCAGTGGGCGAACAAGCGTTTGAAAATCTCAGGGGGATTCAACAAGGATGCTTGGTGACTCCACCTATTCATGTCCTTGCTGGGAGCCTGAGTGTAGCATTTGGGAGTCTGTTTGTTAGACAGAAAGAGGACGGACTTATAAGACACTGTGTTAGTATCTGGGAAGGCGAGGAGGGACTTCTAAGGGCATTGAACAGCCAAGTGACATGGTCTTCTACAAACAGAATGGGAGGAACAGGTGCTGTTTCACAAATAAAAACAAGGGTTTGCACATGGAGCAGGAAGGACACAGGGTACAAGGCCACTCACTGCCAGGCCACGTGACCATGGACATTCACAGCTCGTGGAGCTCCCACTTCAGGGAAGAAAGATGCTGTCATCACCTTGCGCAGAACACTGCCAGGCGGTCCGGTCCAGTCTCGCCCCTGAAGAGGTACATAATAAATGGCACGGTGACAAATGACACTCCCCAGGGAAAGGCACAATAAAACTCCAGCGAGAGTAACCTGAAGGCAGGGCCAGAGCATGGATCAGACAGAATCCCCCAGCTGTAGAAAGGATCAGTGTCAAGGGTGGCACCCCGAAATGGATTAGCACCGCTCTGGGGGTCTGTCATACAGGTGGGAGGGGTCAGGCTGGGCTGTCTGCCTGTGTCTTGCCCGTGCACGCCATTGGTGAATTCTGGACCCAGCACGTCCCAAACTATCACATACATGTAGCCTGGAGACCTTGTCAGCACACAGGCCTCACTGTCTAAAGACAGAGTCCTTGTCTCCATCCTGTAGTGCTGCTGACACCACCAATTGTGTCAACAACAGTGACGGTGACATTAGCACTCACTGCCCTCCCGAGGTGCCAAGTCAGACGGTCTATGCCTCCTTTGGAAAGGCACCTAGATGTGCCCCGACTGCCCAGTGAGTTCCTGAGCTGATCTCCCCGAGTCCGGAGCCGGTGGTTAGGGTAGGAAGATGCAAAACCAGGGGGAGAGGCCTGGGTGGTAAAGACTGGCCGGGGAAGGGAGGGAGTGCCCTGCGGCCAGAGACTTGGACCAGCAACAGCCTGTTAGTGCTGCTTTAAAGCAACCATGACATGTGCCCAAAAATTATAAGCCGGTTCATGTCAACAAAGGCTGGCTGCTCTTGTTAGGGAAATGTTTGCAGCTCTGAATCTTGATACTGGAGCAAGTTCATTTGCCATGGACAAATATCGAGCTCCTAACGGCTGTTTTCTGCTGGCAGGAGTGGTGGGTTCAGAGATGCAGCCCTGCTGAGGAGCTGACAGGAGAGCTGAAGAGAATCATTCACTATTAAGTTAAAACTCAATATAAAAATTAATAAATCTTGGCATGCGGCACATTCCTCTAATCCTAATTCCTCAGGAGGCTGATGCAGGAAGATTGCAAGTTCAAGACCACCTAGGTAACTAAGCAAGATTGTACCTCAAAAAATATACACATTGAAAATTCCCCAAGCACCTATTATAACGATTGCACTTACCATGCACCAGGCCGTATTTAAGTACTTGGATCTGTATTAACCCTTAGGTCCTGTCACCCCTCGGGACTGAGCACTGTCATCCCCATTTCTCAAGGCAGGAGGAGAGGCTCACAGAGGCTTGTGGGTTGCCGGAAGTCACACTTCCTGACTCCTGCTCGCCCTCACAACCCCTGGCAGACACCACAAGCGCGAGGGACTGGGTTGGGTCACATGGTACCCAGATCCCAGAAAGGCCTTTCTGGTAGGGATGTGGTATGGCCATTGGTACCTACAGTCCAGGCACTGTGAAGTGATCTCAGTTTCTTTCAATGCTTTCTGAAGCCAAGATGAGGTCAGTCGTGGGGACAGGGCGCCAGGACGGTGAGTGCTAAGCGAAGCTGAAAGGACGGGGCAGATGCCAAGGAGTGTGGCTGCCCCCGAGGGGGCCAGGAGCCTGGGCAAGGAGTATTCTAGATGGTCAGAGAGGGCAGTTACGCCCCATAGTCCCTAATCTTCCCCACCTGACCCGTGATAGAGGAGGCCGAGGGACACACGGGACGGACCCGGGGGCCGGAAGCCTTCCTCACAGTTCTGGCCTCTCTCTCCCAGCACACGCAGGCACATGTGCCGGTTCTGTGACCTGTCAGCCGCTGCTGGCTGTGCAGGGCCACAAAACACGCAGCCAGTCGGCAGCCAGCACGGCCGATAATCAGATTCCTTCCTTCGAAGCTTCCTTCCTGCGGCTGCTAATTATCCTGTCCACTTGGGTTGCAGGTTCCCTTCCTGACGGCGGCGTCGCCTGCCGGGGGTGAGCGGGGAGAGGCAGGAGCACAGGGTCCTCCCTGGTTCTGCTGCTGACTCTCTCGGTGACCCCGGGGGGACTCAGGCTGTTTCCCAAGTTCGTTCTTTCACTCCTGGCTGGGCCCAAATTCTACATATGCGCCGTTCTCAAGTCTCTCCTGGTTCATGTTTGAGACAGTAGGATCCAGATCCTTCCTGTCCCCGGAGTGACTGCGTCCGGCATGGCATATTGGGTCCCAGAAAGTGGACGTGCCACGTGGGTGTGCCCTGTGCTTCTCTCTGGCTGATGCTTCAAGACTGCAGCCAGCATGATCTTAATGGTGCAGCTGACCTCGCTGGGCACTGTGTCATCCAGTCCTTATAAACCCTCCCCGAGGGGCAGCAGGCATCATGGCCAGCAGCCTTGGCTGGAGAAGAACCAGGCGGATCTCCGGAGCCCGGCGGGCCTGGGCACAGCGGCGCTGGGGACCTCCAGCAAACCCAGAGGGGCTTCAGCGCCTGGCCCAGCGTCTTTCTAAAATCCACATTTGGACCCACACTGTTTGCCCCCTGAAGCTCCGCTTTACTGACTGCAGTTCTGCTTGTTGTAAGTGCCACCCACCAGCAGTGCATGGCAGCTGGCAGGAGGAGCAGGTCATCGTGGCTTTTGCCCACCTTGGCCAGTGGGCTAAGCACGAACAGGAGGCCCCCTTAGAAATCTGGCCCCTGCGGGGAGGGCTGCTGAAGCCACGTGATTTCTAGGGATCACGGAAATCTCAAATGACAGGAATTCACTGGGCATCCCTGTGTGCCAGGAATACCACCTCTAGAATCTCTTTTATTCTCTTTTCTGGCTAGTGGTGGAACTCAGGGCCTCCCTAATATTAGGCAAGTGCTTTACCTCTGAGTTCCATCCCCAACTCTCATTTAAATTTAACATCAGCAGAGTAAAGAAAGGTGTTTGCGAGAAAGGCCTCCTAGGCTTTTGGTCAAGGCCACTGTCAAGTAGGTTGTGGAACTAGCTCGGGTTCAAGTCCAGCAACCAGGCTCTTCTCTCGTTCCTCCGTCTACCTGCTGCCCTGGGAGCCCTCTCACTGCCAGTATCTCTGTGCTCAACGTGTGCTTGTTCTGTGCTAGGTTTTTCTTGTTTGTTTTTTTAGGGTTTTTTTTTGAGACAGGGTCTCGCTTTGCAGTTCAAGCTGGTCCTGAGCTCACTGTGTAGGCCAGGCAAGCCTGGAACTCAGCAATCCTCCTGCCTCTGCCTCCCGAGTGCTGGGATGACAGGTGTGAGCCACCACACCTGGCACTGTGGTATGTGGTGTTGATGGCTGGTGGGCGTGAGTCACCACACCCAGCATTGTATGTGGTTATCAGGGATCGAACTCAGGTCCCTGCGCTTGTGAAGCAGGCGCCGGAACCACTGAGCTGAATCTCTGGTCCTGTGGTAGGTTTTTCTGGGAAGTGGGGAGCAGGGCAGAGGCCACAGCTCAGCCCCAGCCCACAGACACGTGGTTGTCCTCCGTTTTGTTTAAACTGGCCTTTCTTGGTGTACAGTTCCAGGAGCACCCAAGCTCCCAAGAGCCACCAAACATCGCGTCCGGTAACTGGACCCCAGTCATTGCTGCCTCCCCTGCTGCCCCCCTGTGCTGTCTTCCTCTCGGCCGGCAGTAACGTCACAGCTCAGCCTGGGTAACTTAGAAAGGACAGAGCGTCACTGCTCCCTCTCGTGGAGGTGGGGAGGTCCAAGGTCAAGGCGTCCACAGACCCAGGGTCTAGGGGAGCTCCCTCTGTCACAGAGACACAGCCCCTCGGGGCAGAAGAGGACAACGTGACCCAGTACTGCCCCTGCTCTTTTGTAAGGCAGAGTCATGGCCCAGTGGCCTCCTGTGCGCCCGTTTGATTCTGTTGCCCTGGGGCTTGGTTGCAGCTCGTGCTCAGGCCAGAGCAGAGGTCAGACCCCGCCCCCCGTCTCCTGGCCTCCCAGCCGGGCTCCTGTCTCTGCCTCTGAAGCACAACGTATGTGAGGCCGTCCAGGCCCTGCTGGGGCCTCCGACGAGGTATCAGCCTGCCCGACAGCAGAGCGGGCGGGGTGGCTGGGAAGCTCCGGCTGCCTCCCCCACACACGGGCGCTGGCCGGAGGCGGCGCAGGCACCTTCCTCGCATGGCGCCCGCTCTCGGCACGGCTGTGGGCTGCCCGGGGCCTGCTCTCCTCCGGAGTCTGAACACCCGCAGTCCTTAGGGTTCTCCTTTCGGTCCTTTTCTTCCATCGTAGCCTTTTAAAAGGAGAGGTGGCAAAGGGTCCGGCTTTTCCACACCCGGAGGCCTGTCTGGGAAGCCGGGGTCCGCGCTGCGGAGGCGGCCGGTCGGGGAGAGGCAGCGGCGGGGGGCCCGTTCCCTCAGCCTTACCGAGGCAGACTGTCAGGACGAACGAGAGGGCAGGCTTCGGGGGCCGTCAGGGCTCGGGGCGGCAGCAGGTGGGGCTGTGGCTGAAAGGCTCAGCCCTCCCCGGGGACATGCGGCCCGGTCGCCGCCTCTGCTGGGGGGCCAGGCCTGCCCCGCTTCGCTTCCGCGCGGTCCTCAACCCACGCATCGGGCTCTGCCTGCACCCCACCCCCCCAAACACCAGTTCAGTTCCTCCCGGCCCTGGCTCCGGTCTGTTCCTCGGGGTTCCTCCTGCCGCGTCTGTACGGTGCTGTCTCTGGTTCTTCAGGCATAACATACAAACGGCTCGGCCTGAGCTCACCTCATTCCCTCCTCCTTTCTCCAGGACCCGTGTGGCTCCGGTAGAAGGCAGAGCTTTTGCTGACTCTGCAAGTTCTTTTCAGCCTTTTCTGCCTTTAATGTCTTCCCCCTGCTCGTAGGATAAAAACCCCAATTTCTTGCTGCATCCTTCAAGATGGCGTGGCATCTGTTCACTTCCCCAGTAACAACCCCCACCTCCGTCAAACGAAGTAGTTTCCTGCCCCAGGACCTTTGCACTTGCTGTTTCTGTTTCCTGGTGCGCTTTGTCCTATTTCTTCGTATTGTTGAGTCCTATTAACTTTTTAGTGAGTGCCGCTCCTTAGAAAGCCCTTCTCTCAACTTTTCTGTCCCCAATACTCTGTCCTTTTTGTTTATTTCCTATTCTGTTATTGTTTTTACCTGCTTGGTAGAACTTGCCACATTTGAATGACCTGGTCACTCATTTATCATATGTCCACTACTGCAAGGTCAGTTCCACAGCTGGGAGCTCACCCCTTCTTAGCCATTGCGGTTTCCTGGGTGCATAGAGCTGACGTGGGACCAAGTGGGGGCACCATCACTGTTTCTTTCTCCCCTGTCGCTGCACCCCTGTGCAATCTGTCACGGTCCCTGGAGGCTGGGACTTTGTCTAGCACATAATAGTTGCTCAATAAATAATTCGCCCTATGCTATGGCCGTTGGATTCCTTCATGTAGCTAGAAACCTGTCTGTCTCTCTTCATCAGCTTGCTGAGCTTACAGACTCTCATGGGCTCGGGGATCCCTGTGAATTCACAGGAACGACTCCCTGCAGAACTTACTTGTCTGAGCTGGTCCAGAGCAAGTGAGCTCCAGTGTTACCAGCACTGTGCATGTAAGGGCTCAGCGTATTTCCCCTCAGAAAATTCCAGGTTGTAACCCTGTGGTCCTAGGAGTGCTACCGAACGTGTCTGGTGTGGCTGTCTCTAACCCTAACCCTAACCTTAACCCTATCTGGTGGCAGTGGCCACCAAAGTGTTGTCTTGAAAGTAACATGAGGTGAATCATGTAGAGCTGGATGCCACTAGGGTTTCACTAAATGTCACTTTCTTTCCAAGGAGGTTAGTCTGCAGCTCAGCCATCGGGTCCCTGAGGCCGTTTCTGCAAAGCTGGGGCCGCCTGGGGATGTGGCCCGATGACTCACACCAGACACTCGGGATAGGAGGTCGCCTGGGTGTGGGAGCTGCAGGGAGAACTCTGCTCTTCCTGTGGATGGGAAGAGGCTCAGAGACCCTGCCATGGCAGTGTATCCTCACTGTGATCCGGAATAATCACATCTGTCCCGGTGAATATGTATGGACTTTCCCCCTAGTCCTTAGCCCCTAAGCATACAGCATAACTGTCTATGTAGCACATACATTACAAGCAATCTAGAGACGATGTTACACACATGGGGCCATGTGCATACAGCATGTGGAAGCACATGCTATTTATGTGTAGCACTCGAGCGTCTGAGGATTTGGGTGTCGTGGGGAGTCCTCAGGCCACAGATCTCAAGGGACAGCTGTACAGTCCCCTCCATTCACGAGGTGATTGGATCTCAGAGGAGTGAACATGCCTAAAACACTAAGTATGAGTGCCAGGGAGCCGGGTGAAGTGGGTCCTGCTCTGCAGGATGTCCTGTGCCTGTCAGGGCACTGTCACCCCTGGGGCTCACTTCTCTATGCCAGTGATGTCCCTAAAATGCCCTTGAGGATTTTCCAAATGTCCTAATGGGGCATTTCCACCTCCACTGAGATTTGCTAATGTGGTGGGCTGAGTTCGAATCCTACACTGGTCCCTATGGTTCCCTGAAGGAGTCAGCAAACCTTGTTTTTTCTCAAATGAGACACAACACACCTTCCCTCTGAAGAACTATTTGGAGTTTAACAGTCTCCTGCATATGCTGTTCTCAACACAGCATGGTCACACAGTGGGCTCTCACCCGCCTGCTTGTCCTTTGCTCTGTCCCAGGGCAAACTCATTCTGTAAAGGGCCAGATGCTCCCCTAGATTTTATGGGCCATGTGGTCTCTCCCACAGAGTTATACAACTCTACCACTGCAGCAGGAAAACAGCCAGGGACAACATAGAAACACAGTATGGCCATGTTCCAATAAAACTTTATTGACAAAACCAAGTGGCGGGCCATTATTGGTGTATCCCTCCCTGGTCCTTATCCATAGAATGTCTGTGTATCACTTCTTTTGTCTGCTCAGATGGATTAAAATCTCCCCAGATCCCCTTATTTCTGCATTTTATCATAATAAGTTGAAAGAAGAGGGTTATCAGACTGTGACTAGAACAGGCAGGCCCTGTGGGCAGTTGCCAGAGATTGTGATGCATTTACAAAGTGTAACAACCTCTGTCTCCAACCGGCTGCCTTCAGGGACTTGTGCAGGGAGAGAGCAACAGGATTGCTAATGACCAATCGGTGCAGATGAAATCTCAGCAGGAGAGGAAGCGTGGCCCATACAGAGCAGAGCTAACTCCTGCACCCCAGTTG
Organism: Thryonomys swinderianus; assembly: GCA_004025085.1. Classification (NCBI taxonomy): domain Eukaryota; kingdom Metazoa; phylum Chordata; class Mammalia; order Rodentia; family Thryonomyidae; genus Thryonomys; species Thryonomys swinderianus. The sequence goes on from PVIC010004177.1 coordinate 32,464, forward strand.
AGCACAGCAAGTTTCTGAACATACTTGGCATTTCAAAGGCCCCGATTTCTCGTTATGTTTTCTTTTTAATCAAATTTTGCTTGTCCTTTCAATAAAAAGAAAAAAAATCAACCAGGAAGCTGATTAGAACCTCAGAGTTTCTAACACAAATGAGTTATCTGCAGTGAACCCCTCCCACAATTTCCATTTTTCTAATTTGGTGCTGGGCTTGGGAGAGGAAATGGGAGAGGAGAGATCAGGTAGTTCCAGGATACAGATAGACAGGCAGCAGGACAGTCTCTGCCCGGGGGCAAGTTCGTTTTGATACAGCAAGAATCAGACCAAGCAGTATTGTTTCCACGCGAAAATCCATTTCATTCTTTTCGAAAGTTGGAAGGCCCAGGGTTGTGGGGCCTGTCTTCCACAAGAGGTCAGCTGATGGGTGGGCAGGGTGGAGGGGAGAGGCCAGAGGCTGTGGGGAGCATATTCTAGAAGCAAATGGCTCTGCTCCCCACCCTGGCCCCATCCTGTCTGCTGTTTCCATCAGGGTCCCAGTGGGCATGTGGCTCTGGGATGTCTGCCTCCCTCGGAATGGAAAACCAGGCTTTTCATTGGCTGGGATGCAGCATGAAAGACCACCTAGGCTCTGGAGCAACCTTCTGCCTGGTCCTCCTTCCTCATGCCTCGATCTCTGTCGTGGGCTCTCCATGCATAGATGGATGAGTCCATCTCAAATGCAGAATTAGTGTAGTACTGAGGGTTCAGCTCCCGGGTCTCCTCACTGATTTCCAGGCAAAGAGCTGGGGGTGCTTTTCCCCTCTCCTCCCTGCCTGCTTTTCTCCCCTGTGCTCTCCAGACTCTGCTCAGATGTCATCATCCAGGAACACTGAGCATCTCTCAGTTTCTTAAAAACTAAGTAAATCTTTTCTTTCTTTTCTTCCTTCCTTCCTTCCTTCCTTCCTTCCTTCCTTCCTTTCTTTCTTTCTTTCTTTCTTTCTTTCTTTCTTTCTTTCTCTCTTTCTCTTTCTCTCTCTCTCTCTCTCTCTCTCTCTCTCTCTCTCTCTTTCTCTCTTTCTCCCTTTCTCCCTTTCTTTCTTTCTTTCTTTCTTTCTTTCTTTCTTTCTTTCTTTCTTTCTTTCTTTCTTTCTTTCTTTCTTTCTTTCTTTTCTTTTCTTTCTTTCTTCCCTCCTTTATAAGCACAGACTTTAAATGCCTAACTTTGCAGAACAATGGTCATTTCAGTTAGGACTAGTTTGACCTGGAGATGACAGACATCCAGAGTCGGCAAAGAGGACCAGGCAGAAGGTTGCTCCAGAGCCTAGGTGGTCTTTCATGCTGCATTTCATAAAATCCAAGTGCCCAGGGCTGGCAGGGAGGGCACCTACACAGTTTAAAATTCAATTGTCTCTCATATTGCTCTGTGGTGCGGGGGACTCTGGATCCAATATGGTGGATTCCAGGCAGCGGGATAGAGAGTGGAAGGAAGAAGGAAACTAGGGGGTGTGTGCACATACACACCAGCTCCTAAGAAGGGCTCTTGGAGGAGGCCTCCTACAATACTCCTCTAATTTGAGCCACCAGGGTAGTTCAGGACCACACTCAGCTGCAGGGAAGGCATGTCTCCACACCCAGCATTATATGTGGTTACCGGGGATTGAACTCAGGTCCTTGTGCTTGTGAGGCAGGCGCCGGAACCACTGAGCTAACTCTCTGGCCCCTCTGGCCCCAAAGCTGTATTCTTGACTGTTGCTTCAATCAAGATATAGGACATTTCCACCATTTCAGCAAGTTCCTGTGTTCCTTTGTCGATAGCCTCACTGTCTAATGTGGCCATCATGGGTCTATGTTTTTTTAAAAAATCATTGTTAGTTTTATTTGTTCTCAATTTTAAATGAGTAAATGGGTTCATATGTTTGGGTGCTATTGTGTGTATGACGTCTTTAGTTTAGTATTATATTCTGCAATATACTCCATGCCATTGCTTCTAATTTCAGTGGTCTTTCCCTTTTCACAGCAGAGTAGTATTCCATTTACCTATTAATTTTATATTTAGGTTGTTTCCAGTTACTTCCCTTTATGAGTAAAGCTTCTCTGAACATCTATGTTCAAATCCTTTTTGTGAACATTTATTTTCATTCTCACATAAGATATGTAGATTAACCTTTACAAGAAACTGACAAATCAGCTCCTAAAGTAAATTTACCATTTTGCATTTCCAGTGACGATATGTGGGAGCTCCAGGACTTTTTCAATGTTTAGTATCATCAGTTTTTTTGTTTCTTAAAATGTTCACAATGATAGTGGGTAGGTAGTAGCATCTCATGGTGGGTTTAGTTTGCATTTCCCTGAAAAATAAAGATGTTGGGTATCTTTTTGTGTGTTTCCTGGCCATCTATCTAGCTTCTTTTTTGAAGTTTCTTTACAAATCTTTTGTTCTTTTTTTTTTTTTTTTTGCTTTTTGAGACAGGGTCTCTCTTTTGTTCATTTTATGAGAGGGTTTTGTCTTCCTGAGTGGCAAAAGCTCGTCCTACATTCTGGATTCAAATCCTTTGTCCGGAGTGTGTTCTGTACTGTGATTACTTTTGCCTGATTGGTGGCTTGCCTTTTCTTTTTCTTCATAGGGTCTTTTGATGAGCAGAGGTTCTGATTTGGATTGTTCATTCATTTTTTTTATTTGATGGCAGCATTTGGGTATCATGTTTTCAGAATGTGTTAGCCCCTGCTGTGTAGATAATCAGGAGACATTCCTCAGGAGAGGAGCTTGCCAGTCCATGAAGCTGTGACTTCCTTGGCCTCCCTCTGGTGTCCGGGATTCCTGGGGAGGCAGCTCCCTACCCTACTTGTCAAATAAACCAGGCATCTGGCTGCAAAGGAGCCAAAATCATTGTGTGTGTGTGGGGGGGGGGGAGAACTAGGTTCTTTTCTTTGCCTAAAGAAGAGTGCAAATAAATGGTTTTTGTACTCTCTGGGTGCGGTTTCTCCAATACCCTCTTGGCCTGATATTCTCAGGAAATGTTGCTTCATAAATATTGAATTTTGTCGTTACCTTCTGCATAGGCCACTGGCAACCGCTTCCTAGAAATGAACTTGGAGTCGTGCAGTAATTACCCTGGAAGTGTTCATTCACATCTGCGAGCAGATTAAATAATGAATAGGAATGTCATTTATTCAATCCAATTTAGAACCCCTGGTCTCATTATTTTTCTGGATGAAATTAAATGTCAAGAGGGAGAGCAACCAGAGAGAGGAGGTGAGGCCAGAACAGGGCATGGGGCAGGGGAGGCCGGCACCCAGCCTGGCACGGGGTGGGTGGGCCTCCTTGCCCACCCCCAGCAGAATAGCAGTGTGGCAAAGACAAAGCAGGTCAGGTTGGCAGTGTTGGGAACATGCCTGCAGGATCTCTTGTCCTTGCTTCTGGAATATCACCATTTCCCATCTTTTTGACATTTTTCCCTTAGAGAAAAACTGTAAAATGCAGAAAAGCACTAATGAGAAAAAAAAAAATCATCTATTGTCCTGCCACCCAAAGGCAACCACCATTAGCATTTTGGAACATTTCTCCTCCTCACCTATATTTTTTTTCTCCTGATTTCTTTTTTTTTTAAATAAGAGCACAGCATAAACACAAGCATATCTCCTGCTGTGGGGGCCCGTTGTCGCTTAGCATGGGAGCATATTTAAATTCAGCGCATGCGCTGAACCACCAGCAAGCTCAGGGGTCTCGCCCTTTCCCCAGCGGCCAGCGGGGACCCCGCAGGGGCTCTGCCAGCGCCTATGAAAGGACAGGAGAGTAGCTGTGGCTATTTAACTAAGATATGCTATGTAAAGAGGCGAACCGAGAGACTGGGACACTATAAAGTTCAGTAAAAAAAAAAAAAAGTTATTATTTTCTTAAAAAGCAAGAAAACCTGGTTCCTCCTCCTCCATCAAAATGCATCCCAGAGTCACCTTCTCCAGACGCCGTCCTTGATTTATCCGCAGACACATTTCTCCACCAGTGCCCTGTGCTGTGCCTGTCCAGCGCGTCCCAGGCTCTCCTGTCATCTGCTGGGATTTCTCTGCCCCCCCCCCTCCAAGCTCTTTGAAAATAGGGACCACGTCTCTGCCGCTCTATCATCAGGACCCAGCGTCCTGCACACAGTAGGCTCTTCACAAAGCATTTGTGGGTGGAACCACAGTGAAAGAAAGCAGTTTGGAAATCGTGGGTGAAACGACGGTGGGGGTGTAGCTGGATGGAAGACAGGTACCGCCATACGTCATCTCCTAGGGGAATTGTTAGAAGCTTCTGGAAAGCTCAGCTCTGGCCTAAGTTCCGGCTCTGGCCATGTTTAATCATCCCAGCTTTTCCTGACTTACTCCAAATCAAAATGGATGGAAAAAACTGCGTCTGGTGATGCCAAGTTCTCAGCTATAACGATGCACTGGGGAGGGTGCAGCTTGGAGACACGAATTTGCAGGGAGAGGGCGGAAGTGGAAAAGGGGTTACAAGGGATTAGGCTGGGGTGTTAGGGGCCAGAGGAGAGAGCATCCTGGGTTGTAGCCATGTTCCTGTTCGAGCAGACTCCAGGGGGGTGTTCTTCATAGGCGGCACCACCCGGTTCCAGATGCACCCGCCGTGGGACGCTGCTCTGACCGCGGGCAGAGCTTGACCAGCGCTCCAGGAAGCGTCCTCGGGTCCTGCACAGTCACTCGCCTGGCCCCTGCCCCGGGCAACAGCAGCGCCCGCTCTGTCACCACAGATGCCCTTGCCAGGTTTAGTCTTATATAAATGGGTCATCCAGAATGTGCTTTTTGGGATCTGGCTCCCTTCTTTCAACGTGAACACTTTGGAGGTTCACGATATGCTTCAATGGTAAGATTAACGCGGATGTATCCACGTACCAATCCCATCCCCAGATGGGGCACATTCTTAGGCTGCTTCTGCGATGACTTCCTTTAATTCCTTCTTCTTGAAGATTCTTTCCCTCCCTGTCCCCCGGCAGCACTGGCCAAGTTCATGACGGTGATGACCCTAAGTCAACCTTTTAGTGAGTTTTTACCTGTTTAACAAGTCTTTGCTTTACGAAGTTTGTTCTGTTGTATCAATTATTCTGAGTTAGGTAACATTGTTCTCATTTCAGAGAAAAGGAAACTAAGGCTCAGAGAGGTCGAGCAACTGAGCTAACATCACACAGCTGAATAGTAGCTGAGCCAGACTTTGACTCCAGGAGAGTGACCCCAGACACTGTGCTCACGACTTACTGGGTAACGGTGCCCCTCGGTGGACCGAAGTGTGGGTGGTCTTCATTTAGCTCTCACTCTGCCCTTCTGGTTTGTTTTGCAGCTTTTGGAGACAGGTCTTGTTAGTGAACCTGTGATCCCCCGGGATCGTTATGGTCTCTGACCTGACCCTTAATTTAATAGCTGAAGAAACTGAGTCTCAGAGAGACCAAGCAACTTGCCTGTGAGGAATTCTCTGTCTCTAGGCCTGTTGGAATCTGCCTCTGCCCTGTACTGTGTGGCTTCAGGCAAGTTCCTCAGGCTCTGTGGGCTCTGGAAATAGTCACAAGCCTACCTGTGCGGTGCTCGGGATGGGTCACGCCTGATGTGCGGGGGAGACACCTGCCAGGATGCTAGCACACAGTAAGAGCTCCCTGGGCAGGCCCAACACCCAGCACAGGTGTGGAAAAAGAGGAACCTTTCGCCACGAAACTATCACTGTACCTAGATCAGAAATCAATTTCTGGATTCTGTGTTCTGCCTGATTCATCTCTGGACCTTTCCTCATTTGTCTCGTCAGTGTGACTTTATACTAACTCTTGAAACCAAGTGCTGAGATTCCTCCAACTTCTCTTTTTCTGAATCATTTTGGCTGTTCTCGACACATTTTAGAATTAGCTTGTATGTGCCAATGAAAGCTTTCTGAGATTTTGGTTTGAATTACATCAAATCTACAGCACGCATTGTAGAAAATTAACATCTTAACAATATCAAGTCTTTCAACCCATGAATACAGTATAGTCTTCTTTATTTAGACCTTCTTTGATTTCTTTCACCAATGATTGATTGTACTTTTAGTATTTTGTTTTTTATATTGTGCATATAGTTTGTTAGATTTATATCTAAATATCTCGTGTCTTAGATGTTATTGTAAATGGTTTTTTGTTTTTGTTTTTTGGAGACAGGGTCTCATTTTGTAGTTCAGGCTGCCCCTGAGCTCACTATGTAGCTAAGGCAAGCCTTAAACTCAGCAATCCTCCTGCCTCTGCCTCCCGAGTGCTGAGATTTTAGGCGTGAGCCACCATGCCCAGCTGTAAATGGCATTTTTACAATTTCAAATTCCAGTTGTTCATTGCTGGTTTATAGGAACACCATTGGTTTTCATGTACTGACCTTGTATTCTATAATCTTGGAGAATGCACTTATTAATTTTGGAGCTTTTTAAAAATAGATTTCATGGAGTCTTCCATATAGATGGGCATAAATAGGGCCAATTTTCTCTCTGTATGCCACCTATTTCTTTTTCTTACCTTTTCCCCATTGGATTGGTTAGGGCTTAGGACATGGTAATTAGCAGGCACAGTGCAGGGGGGACCTTGCTCCCCATCTTCGAGAGGAAGTATCCTCCCCACTCAGGATGCTATTAGCTGTAGTTTTTATATGTGCCCTAACATTAGGTTAGGAAAGTTTCCTTCTGTTACTTGTTTGCTGAAAGTTTTCATTGTGAGTGTATGTGAAATTGTGTTGACTGCTTCTTTGGTACCTGTGATGATGATATCTGCCCTTTGTTAATGATGAGCTATACCAATTGATATTTAAATGTTGAAATAGCCTCACATTCATAGGATATATCCACTGGTCATGCTAGTTTATCTTTACCTTTTCTGTGCTATGAAGTTTTGTTTTTCATTATATTTTGAAGGGCTTCTTCATGTTTTTATAGTGGCTGTCTGATTTTAGTACTATGGTAATGTTGACCTTATAAAATTACTTGGAACACATTCTTTTCCATTTGCTGGAGGAATTATTTCTTCTTTAAATGCCTAGAAGAATCTGCCAGTAAAGCTCTTTGAACTTGGAGTACTTTTTTCTCTTCCATTTTGGGGGGAAAGGTTTTAAACTGCACACTTCACTTTTAAAACAGGTATAGGACAATTCGAGTTCTCTGTTTCTCCGTGACCAAAGTGGTCTCATTCTTTCAAGGAATTATCCTGCTTCTTCTGAAGTGTTGGGTTCACAGATGTGGAGTTGGTAGAACCCCCTTAATCCTTGTGCTGGGGGCAGTGATGTTCCCTCCTTTATTCCTGACATTGCCCTTTTTTTCTTTTCTTTTTTTTTTTTTTCTTGCTTAGTCTTGATAGAGATTGATCAGTTTTTATTTTTATCTTTTCAAAGAAGGGCCTTTAGTTCCCATTTGTCTCCATTCTTTTCTGTTTACAGTTCATTGACTTCTGCTTTAGTCTGTATCACCCCCTTCCTTCTTCCTGCACTGAGTTTATTGTTTTTCCCAGGTTTGTTGAGGTGGAAGCTTTGGCATCTGCATTTAGTTTTTCCTTATTTTCAAATGTGAGCATGTAATGTTAAGACTTTCCACCTAAACACTGCTTTGCAGCATGGCACAAATCTCATTATGTTCTCCCAAATATATATATTTTTAAAATTTCCCTCGCAATTTTCTCTAGTCCCGATGTCTTATTTAGAAGTGTAGTGTTTAATTTTCAAATGTTTGGGGACTTTCCAGTTGTCTTGCATACTGATTTCTAGTCTAATTTTGATATGATCCAGGAACATAATTGGTATCATTACTACTGTTTTAAATTTGAGGCTTATTTGATGGACTGGATTATGGTGTATCTTGGTGAATGCTTTGTGCACAATTGAGATAAATGTGCACATTCATGTTCCTGGGCAGAGCGTTCCATAAATGTCACTTAGTCCTATTGGTTGGTAATGTTGTTTATGTCTCCTACAGTAATACTGACTTTCTGTCTATTTAATCAGGAGTATGGAAGTGTCCAACTGCGTTTGTGAATTTATTTCTCCTTTCAGTTTAGTTACTTTGGCCTTGTGTAATTTAATGCCCTGTGTGAGGCACACATACATTTAAGAATTGTTATGCTGTTATAGAGTTGACATCCGCAACTTTGTTTTGCCTTTCTTTAACCCTAAAAGTTGTTCCAAAGTCCACTTTTTCTGAAATCAGTATAGTTACTCCAGGTTTTCTTGTTTCCAGAACTACTTATGTACCTACTAAGGAAGCAAAGAGGAGGCTGAGGCAGGGAGCCTCTTTCTGGGAGTGTCTGACTTTGGGCCTCCCTCTTTTTTCCATAAAATTATAATATTAATTTTTATAAAAGAAGCTTTATTGCATATATATATATTTACACATACAGTATATTACATATCTCTTGTGGCTCAAGACAATTCCTCTTCATTCAAAAAACAAAAATGAAAACAAACAAAACCAAAGACCCAAGGACTGCAAACCTTGCGTTAGAAACGCCTATAAGCAGCTAGCACATGCGCAGTGGCGTGTGTTCGCAGAGCCCCGCCCACTGCAGGTGAGGTTTTGCTGGCCAAGCCCGTGGTACTGGTGGAAGCTGTGCCTGTGTGAAACCCCAAACTTCTGTGGCCCTGACTGACTGACTGACTGACTGACTGACTGACTGACTGACTGACTGACTGACTGACTGTGTGGCCGGATTTCTCCAAGTGGAACAGGAATAGTGTCACTCCTCGGGGTACTGCGAACCTTGTAGGTTTTTCTTACAGTTTCCAACTCTCCCACCATAGAGAGTCCTAGTCCCCTACAAAGACCCCTTCTGAAGTATTGTCAATAACTTTCTAGTTGAATGCATTTTCATTGATAGAGAAATTGTACATAGGCATGGGGTGGATCACGGCATTCCCAGATACCTATCCAACCTATAATTGTATAACCGTCAGATCAGGGTGATCAGCCTCATCTGTCACCTCCGACCTACCATTCTTTGTGTTGGGTACATTCAGAATGCTCTGGCTACTCTGAAATATTTAATTAATTGTTAGCAGAGCCAGGAATTTAGCTCAGTGGCGCAGCACCTGCCCTGCAAGGACAAGGTCCTGAGTTTGATCATTGGTACCGAGGGAAAAAAGAAAGAAAAAAGTTGTTGTCCGCAAGAGTCACCCTACTATGCTGTGCAACATGGAAGGTGTTTCTCCAGCGCAGCTGCACCCAGTACTGCCAAACGTCCTCACACCTTCCCCAGACCTTCCCACCACACCCTTCCCAGGCTCTGCTGACATCTTCTGGCCCACAGTTCTCTGAGATGAACTTAGTGCGCTATTACCTCCACTGCGGTGTGGCCGCAGGATGGGCTGGGAGGGAGCGGGAGGCCCCCAAGACTCAACAGGGAGGCAGGCTCGGGGTGCGGGAAAGGGCCCAAGGTCGAGCCTAAAGAATGACAGTCAGCGCCGCCCCTCCTGGCCAACCAGAAATTACAGACTGTGTCCTCTCTGGGGTTTCACCCTCAGCAGGGCGGAGAGGGCAGCCGGGAGGGCGGGGAGGTTACAGAGCTTCTGCCCCCATCCGGCCACTGCGGATAGCCTTCCAACACTAGTGAAGGTGACTGGAGGGAGGCGGGGCTGGCTGGCCGGAAGCGCTGCGTGTGGGAGGGGGCGGAGGTGACAGTGGGGCAGGGCTTTGTCAGCTCCAGCTCTGCAGCACCGCAGCCTCCGCTGGCTGCAAAAGCTAAGGTCACGCGGGCCTGAAGGCAAACCCACCTGCCGGCCTTGCTAGTGTGCCTCCGCTTCCTTATCTGTGAAGTGACGATAATCGTACGCCTTTAGGGCACAGTTGAGGATTAAATCAGCTAATCTACGCAAATTACCTGCCCTGTCTTTGCTGCTCTGCTTGAAGTGAGGCAGGCGAGTGAACAGCAGTAGTGCTGCTTGGAGGAAGCGGGCATGGCGGGCCTGCCCAGCACCTGCGCTTGCGTGTGGTCCCGGGGGACGATTCCTAGGCCCGTGCTGTGGCGCACACTGTCTTCTGCGGGCTCTGGCCATCCATGTGAGACAATGCTTTCTCAAACTGCTGGGTTTCCCCGGCGTTGTCCTCCTGCCCACAGCACCCAGTACCTGAGGCACAGGGCGGATTGCTGCTCCCTGGAGTGTCAAGACCGGGTTGCCTCCTTCCACCCACCGCCCCTGCCCACCCACGCGCGAAAAAGTAATGATCACTTTGTGCATCTGTTAACCTCTGTGAATAAAGAGGCTTTGGCAACTCGGATCTTATTTTTTTTTAAGTGCACCTAAGGGAGCCCGCCACTGAAAGAGACCCTACGGCTGAACACTTCTGTAAAGCAAATAATTGCCAGCTAATTCATCATTTTACAAAGCTCAATTTTTGCATATTATGGTTTCAGAATAAAGCCTATTGAGCTGTTGGAATCTTTAGTTCTTAATTAGCAATATTCAAGATTTTTTTTTCTTTTCGGTGTGGGTGAAATAGGCCTCTTTCGGCTGTCGTGGTGGGGTGTCAGAATCACCTGTGGAGTGTGGCCCTTTACAAACACTTTTGCATCCATCTCAAGTATATGGCATCGGGATATTTGCGTGGGTATATATCTGTGCAGTTCCAGGCATGGAGCATTCTAGCACACATAAGCTCACTCACATCCCTTCTTAGTTGATTTTTCCTGATCTTGAATATCCTATGATGGAGCTGTGTAGTATTTGTTCCGGCTGCTTTCATTCCCCATTATTTCCTCTACTTACACCATAGGTTGTGTAATGTCGCTGTATACACACAGACACACTTTGTCCCTGCCACTGGAGGCGAGCACAGTTTCTAGTTTCGTACTACTGCAAATAGGGTGCTATGACTTTCATGTACTGTTTCAGTGACTTTAAGTGCCTCTTTCTGTAACGTATCTGGGAATGTAGTTCCCACATCACAGAATTGCTTATGCTCAGAGTTTGCAGAGATTGTCAAACAAGTTGCCTGAAGTGCACAGGCCAGCGTGCAGCCCACCAGTTATGGAGCTCAAAGGGGGGATGTCAAACATCACAAGAATGAGATCGCAAAAGCTTTCTGGTCCAGGGAAACATGAGGCAGGAAATGGCAGTCACCAAGGTCACTTTGACCTAGCACAGTAGGTTTCTGCAGGGTCTTCAAGCCATAAAAACAACAGCAGCAAAAGCCTTTTCCTTATCAGAAAGTACAACAGAAGTGATGATAGCCAGTGAAGTCCTGTGCTGTATTCTTCTCCCAGGATGCAGTTCACCTGGTGGAGGTATCATCAACCCCAGCAAACCTTGTGCCCTGATTTCTGTGGCAGTTGTGGGTAAGGGCTAACTGGAGGAGATGGGTTTGTTTTAGTGTATTTTTTGTGTGTGTGTGGTATTGGGGATCAAACTCGGGCCCTTGTGCATCCAAGGTAGGTGTAGTATCACTTGAGCCAAATCCCCAGCCCTGTTTTTGTGTATTTTGAATGCACTAAAACAGATAACAGGCCTAAGCCAAAACAGAACTAAGCAAAAACAAAAAAGGAAACTTCCGACCTTTAAATAGGCTTCATTATTAAACTGTCTCTCTGAACCCTGGGCTGCAGGCTCAGTTCCACCAGCCTCTCCCCCAGGGTGGGTCCAGCTCAGCGTGTTTCCATGAGGACACCTGAAAACTAGGCCTGCTTCACTGCATCTTCGTCTGAGCCTCAAGGGAAGGAAGCAGGTGAGACCCAAGCCCACCTTGAGGTGCATTCTGGAGGCTCTGAGATCTCGGCTCCCTCCAAGGGCTCCCTGTCTTTGAAGATGTAGATGAAAAGCTGGCTCTGCTGACACTGGAAGCAGAGTTTTCTTAATTTTTTTTGAACAAAAATCATTTCAACATCTAAAGCGTTTGTTTGTTCCCATTGCTTTATTTTTAAATTCCTTCTAGCTACAAGCTGCCTACTAATTTTGCACAGTGGGTATTTCTCTCACATGGCTAGAAAGCCCACCTTCCCTTATGCCTTTGTTCCAGAAGTATTTTCCTCTAAATTAGTGGTTTCTCTTTGGAGTGGATGTAATGCTTTCCTTAATGGCATATTTTGTAATGCCTCTTGACATTGGGAAACCTATTTACCATCAGGAGATGGGATCAATAGATAATCTACCTACACATATCAATTCAAGTGGGGGGGGGTACCCTAAGTGCAGTGCATGAGAAAAATAGAATGAAGTGAATTTCTAGTGAAATACATTTATCACATAATATACAATATTCAGCATGTTATATATGCATATTATGTAGTTGTGTATCTATACATATAGATTGCTAAAGAAATCCTCCTGTATCGCTCCAGGAGGACAAAAGAGTCACTTAAATATGTATCCTGGGGTTAAGTTCTAGGAGTTAAGTTGAAATAGGCTTGTCTCCTATGTGACTGTCTAGTGAGACATTATAAAACTGTGTGGCATTTGAGACTTCTTTGTGTGGTACTGGGGAATCTAGAACCTTATATATCCCAGTTCTTTTATTTGTTATTTTGAGACAAAGTCTTGCTAGGTTTCCAAGTTGGCCAGGCTGGGTTCAGACTTGTGATCCTCCTGCCTCAGCCTCCCAGAGGACCACTCTTTTCTGGCTAGTGGAGACTGTCCAGCATCTCTGTCCCCTTAGCCATCTAATGGTGTAATTGTCGAAGTTAACCAGTGCCTTCCCAGAGTTCCAGAGTGCTCCCTCAAGTAACAGGTTGTGAACAGGTAGACGCGAGACAAGAGCAGAGGTGGGGGATACCGAGGCAATAGGAGTAGCCGTCAAGGTGGGCTGTGGTGGTGTCCCAAGAAGGGTGACCACGGAGAGGAAGAGAAAAGGGCATGGGTTCAGGGAGTAGCCACAGAGGGCCTGGAGCCAGTGTGGGAAGGGCGGTGAGGGAGAGGGAGGCACAAATATAACTTGTGGATTTCCATTTGGAGCCACAGGTGGACCCGGACATTGGGATGGAGTGGACAGAAAGGTCACCAGGTTATGTTGGCGCATTCTAAGTTTGAGGGGCCTTGGAGGTCAAAATGGAAGTGTCCCATGTAGACTTGGTGGCTTTGTGAGTCTGGGCTTAGAAACTAGACATTGGCTTGACCACAGTGGCACATGCCTGTTGACCTCGGGAGACTGAAGCACTCGGGAGACTGAAGCAGAAGGATAACCATGAGTTCGAGGCCAGCCTGAGCTACATAGTGAGTTCAAGATCAGCTTAAACTATGTAGTTAGGCCTTGTCTTTAAAAAAAAAAAAAAAAAAAAAAAGAACTAGACATTGGCTCTCCAGCTATGGTAGCTGCAATCCTAGCGCTCTGGGAGGCTAAGGCAAAAGGATTGCAAGTTTGAGCCCAGTCTGGGTAACTTATTAATTTAGTGAGGCCTTGCCTCAAAAAATTTTTTAAATGGCTAGGGGTGTAGCTCAATGCAGAGCCCCGGTTCAAGCCCCAGTGTTACAAAAAAGGAGCTAGCCATTGGCGTGGAGATCCAAGGTGAAGGGGTGCAGAGGCCTGACCCCATGAACCCCAACACCTACAGGTAGGAAGGAGGGGAGGGCCCCACACTCCTCCTCCCCCTGGCTCTTCACGCGCTGGATCTCTTGCCTGCGTGGCAAAGCCCTTGGTGCAGTGATCACTCTGTAACTTCCACCCACCGCACCTGTCGAGCACTGGCAGAGACCTCCAGATGGCGCGGCGCGAGGTGCAGTGGTGGCCTGGCCACCTGGTGTTGCACACGAATTGGACTTAGCTTGTCCGTACTGTATTTGGAAACAGGACAAAGTCCATCCGTGATTGCCATTTGGTTCCCCAACCCTTACAGCATTCAGAGATCCTCAGACAGAAGGAAGCTAATGGACCGGGACTAGGTCCGTGTGATTCTAAATCAGGATGCCAGCGGGAGCGGCTGCAGGGTCACTGGGCACTGACTGATGGAAGTCCCATAATTACCGTGTTTTGCCTCAGCCCTCACAGGGAAGAAAGGCTGTCATTTTAATTTTATGAGCCTGCGACACTATGGGGCTTCAGAAAAGGATGAGAAATGTCTTTTTTTAGAGTCTTAAAGATCTATGCCACCAACTTCCTGGGGTGCTAGGAGATTACACCGTGGCAGATGTGCCCGTTAACTGTTGCTTCAACACCGCTGCATAATACACGCCCCCAGATTCTGTTCATTTGTCTGCAGGGTGCTTGGTCGAAGCTGGGGCCCCTTTCAGTCTCAGCTTCCTTTGGATCAGCAGCTACCCGAGGGCATAGATCCCCCAGCACTGACAGAGGCTGGCAGCGGAAGGTTTGTTTCACTGGCCTCTGGTTCTGCCACTTCCACCCAAGTCCCATCGATCCAAAGAAGGACCCAGGGTCGGAGGGTGGGAAAGTCACAGGGACGGAGGGAGGGGCGAGGAGCTGGGAACCACAGTCAAATGTGTAAGGCGGTGGGTGGGATAGACGTTCCCACTCGTACGGGCCAGGCAGGCACGCCGCGCAGTGAAGATGCTGGCTGACAGAGCCGTGTGCCGAGTTCGTAAAGACACAGGCACACTCAGCACGTCCCTGGTCTGTGCGATCAGCCTCATCTTCCTGGAAACACTGGGCCCCGCATGGCACGTCTTCCTGCTTTCTGACGGAGACACGGATTCAGGGAACGACCTCGCTACCTCCAAAATGCTAAGAGCACCTATCAGGGCAGTGTCCAAGCGGCAGCACAGAAGAGTGGGGTCTGGGGAAAATGCCTTGAGAGAGAGACTGATACATTTCGTGTGAATTTTCTGAATTTTAAAATGTCAGGCGAAATCCACGGGCAGGCGGGAGATGGGCTAGAGGCCAGGCCCTCTGCTGGAGCTGCTGTCTGAGGTTGAATGGGGAGAGTGGGGGGACTTACGTTCTTACTTCCGCTTCCGAGGGGACGCGAAGAGGGTAATTGTTTCGGAGCGCATCGCTGAGGTCTTAACGGTTACTTGCCCGTGAAGAATGAGGTCGATGGGTAGAAAGATACTAGGGTTCTCTCCTCCTCATCCTCCTGCTCCCATAAATGCTCAATTCCATTTCAACTTGAAGGCATAGCAAGTAGTAATTACAGTGCTTATAAAAATTACACACAATTAGAATGGAGGAAATTGAGGAAATGGGCCAACCCCCCCCCCCCCCCCGTGCACATTAAAAAGCACACTTTGAAAGGAGAAAAGGTGCTTTTGGCTAGGACTATTATGCGACATCTCCCAGGGCCATTTTGGTCATTTGTTTTCAGGCGACCAAGTAGAAGTGGTTCCTAGGGTCTTTGTCTCGCTGCGATCCAAGCCCCTCTGAGCATGCCAAGCTTCTTTGAGATCGTAGGTGAACTGACTGTGCCCAAGCTGAGAGCAGGGCCACGTGACCGTGGAGCCTGAGCTCACTCTACACACCTCTGAGGCACCATGTGGGGCTGCAGATTTGGAAATGAGAGGAGACAGGAGAGCCACACGGTGGGAGGATGGCGGGGACCCCAGAGCCTGCAGCTCCTCTCTAGGCCACAGGACCCCTCCAGATAGGCAGGGGACAGAGCCTGGCTGAGGTGCTACGCAAGAGGCCAGAGGCCCCAGGGCCACCTGTCCCTCCAGTCCCAGAGCCCGTGCTGGCTCCTGCGTGAGTCAGCATGCCAGGCGCAGCCGTGGAGCTTCCGCTGGCCGGAAGGAGCTTCCTGGAGCTGAAACCGTACTGTCAAGGCCCCAAACGGGACCTGCCCCACCCACCTATATCCCCCACCTCCCTGCCCACTGCTGACCCATCACGTGGGTCAACTCGCGGACTCACATGTGCTATGGTCCCTCACTGTTCTCGGCCCTTGCGTGGCCGCGTCCTCTGCTGGGTGCCGTGACCCCTCCTCCCATGTGTCAAGACCCTTGTCACCACAGTCTTACCTGGGGGATCTCTGAGGAGTCCCGCGTCCTCTCCGTGGAGCTCAACAGTACTTTCTGTGGGATGTCACAGCTGCTTGCTGGAGGTTAGTCCACTGCGTCGAGGGCTCTGTGTTAGTTAGTTTTCATTATCATGACTAAATACCTAAGAAAACGTATTTGTGTGTTGTGGGTAAGGTTTCAGAGGTTTTGGTCCATGTTTGGCTGGCTCCAGGGGGAGGGCCTGGCGGAGAAAAGCTGCTTGTGTCATGAGAATCAGGAAGCAGAGTGAAAGGGAGACAGAGAGGGAGGAAGGGAGCCAGAAGAGGTGAGGACAGGAAGTATCCTTCAGAGACACACCCCCAGTGGCCTACTTCCTCCAACCAAAGGCCACCTCTGATAGCCTGTTCACTGTGTGCTCACAGTGGATCACCAAAGGATTAACCCACTGAGGAAATTAACGCCCTTGTAACCCAGTCCCATGTCCAGGCCCCACCTTGCTGCACTGGGGATGAAGCCCTCCATCCACGAGTCTTTGGGGGGATGTTTCATATTTAAAATGTAACAGCCTCGAAGTCAAATAGTTTGAACTAAGTGCACCCACGTCCTCCCATGGCTCTCCTATTGCAGGTGTCAGCACAGGTCAGGGCTGGCCGGTGCTCTCCAGTTCTAAGCAGCCAGTTGCCTACTGTCCCATGGCTCCATTATTCCTAGGGGTTGTCCTTATCCGTGTGGACCATCACTAACTGAGAGTTCCGGCCAGTGGGAAGTAGGACGTATCCTGGGGGGAAGCTGCACACATTCATTCACTCACTAAACACACAGGTATCCATCAGCGCTTACAGAGCACTCACGGGGCTTATATCAGATATAACATATGCAAATATATAAGAATTGATAAGATCAGCTTGCAGTGGCCACCCACAGAGTTAGATGTGGGAGGGTCCAGAGGGTCTGTGTGCACCCCGGAGGTGGAAGGATCCAGTCGAAGGTGCGGAGCTCACTGCAGGGTATGAGCAAGTCCGCGTCAGGAGGCTGATGGATCTCCGATGGGAGATTAAAGAGCCTACACCGGAAGCTGCAGAGTCTGACCTGGAAGCCAGGAGACGATGTCCAAGGCGAAGGCAAGGGCTGGAGCTCCTTCACAGAAACAGAAGCAGATCTGTCCTCCATCATTTCCCTTCTACAGCATTCAAGGAACAAGCCGTGCTCCGGTGTCTTTCGCATCCTAGGGCATGGGATTGCCAAACTCATTCTACTGAGCTTCTCTCACTCAAGTAGACACAATGAACCATCACAACACACTTCTCCAGTGTTTTGCACATACTAGAAGTTGTTTTAGATACTGGGATGCAGCCATGAGCAAGACTACCCAGAATCCCTGCCGCAGACAGCAGCCTATCCGAGGTGTGTGCGTGGCCTGGGGAGATGTTTGTGAAATAAATAAAACATAACACGCATGCCGGGCGGTGTGAAAGCTACCAGAGAAGAGAACACTTCCGTGCCAGGGGGCTCCCAGTGTGGGAGGGCGCAGGTGTGGAGGGCATTGCGATAGAAGACAGATGCTGGTGACCAGCATGGAAGGCTGGCCCGGGATGGATCTGACCACCCAGAAGTGGGAGGTCCCTTCTGTAGGTGTGCTCGAACTCCTGCACCTGCAACCTGTGTCCACACACCTGTGTCCACGCAGGAGAAGGACGGTGCACGTGGAGGGGTGTGGCCTGGCCTCTGAGAGCTCAGGATGCCGCCCGCCCACCCCCATGTCTCTCCCAGCACCTGACCGGGAGAGGATATATTTCATCTTCCACCATGGAAGACTCATTTCCCCCCAGAGTCCTGTTGCGCTCATGTTTTTAGGATCAGAGACTCGTTATTTTCCATGCTTGGATTTAAAACACTCTTGTTGCTTCTTTTTTACGTCCTCATTTGCAGTGGCAGGCGGTTCCAGCATTTTATTTTTCTTTTTGTTCCCAGGTTTATAGAGATCTATTCCTGTGTTATAAAGTTCTTCTCTGTCTCAGAGGCTGTCACCCCTAACTATAAAGTGGTAATAATAACACCTGCCTTGCTCATGATGGCGAAATAACATGTATAGGTGAGGTGGCTGGATTTAGGGAAGAAAAACACAGGACATCCATGTCCAACATGTTCAATAAAAGGTAATTTTTAGTGCATGTCCCAAATATTGTATCAGATGTATTTATAATTTCAACATTATGAAATTCAGATTTACAAACTGGACCGTCCAAACATGAAGAGCTGTATGGAGGTGACAGAGTGGAGTCACAGGAAGGACAACGTCTGGATGGTGGTGATTCAATGTGCCCTGCCAGTGTCTACCCCTGCGTGCAGTACGTCCACAAAAAGACAGCGTGTTTCTGTGGGTTCCCCACTTAAGTAGGGGTGATTGTGCCAAAATCAAGGATGTCTCCACTGGTCATGTTTTGGCTCTTTTTTAATATGCCGTGACACAGAAGTAGAGAAGTAACGTAACAAAGCCAGGAAAGGATTTTAACCTGTGCTTTTCCCTGATGCCAACATACACATCACTCAGAAAGGACCCAATGGGCTTTGGCCTCTGCTGCTGAGGTGTCGGCTCACTCTATTCCACTTCCTGAGCGGTCGTGAGCACTCTTTTCCTCTCGGTTCCTCAGATCGGTGCCGCTCCCCCGGGAGAAACGGCGGCCCCAGTCACAGGCCTCCATCATCCCGGGACAGCTGCGCTGAGACAGATTCGTGGACAGAACCGCCTCTTTCTTAAGCATGATATTAAACATCGAGCTGTCGCAGTCTTTGGGGAGACTTTTCGTGGGAGCTTTGCAAGAAGTTTACATTCCGTGAGTGTAAATGGCTTTTGGAAAACATGACGAGACTGCAGCATCACAGAAGGCTAACCGTTCGTGTGGGCTGATCTTACTCACCTCCCACATGAAAAGAAAAGCCACTTGCTGCTACATACAAATTAGGAGACTTGCTTCCACGTCAGGGTAGTTGGCTGGGGCTGACATTCCGTATATTGGAGAGCTGCGCACCCGGTACAGAGAACCACTGTGTGTTTTAATGGTTAATATCCCATGTGATAGCTGGAGTGTATCTTTTCTAAATAGTATTAATGTACATTTGAGCCTTCCAATCTCAACTCTGCACATGCAGTACTGGCTGTGTGCTCCTGGGCAAGACTCTCAGCCTCTCTGTGCCTCTGTTCTCCTCTCTGTAAAGTGGTGACAGTCATGGCCCCTAATTTTAAAAAGGAAATACGTGCCCAGGATGTCGGTACAGTTAGTGCTTGGGGACGAGTACTCAACAGGATTCATACTGGGACTTTTTTTTTATAACTAGGAAAGCTTCAGAATGTAGCAATGAATAGTTTGCAACTCCTTCTTTGTCTTCGTATCTCCATGAACAGGGTTTGAAAGCCTAGGCTTTGAACGTTAGTTTCCTAGTACCACTAGCAACTACCTGTGAATCATAGGAAATTTATAAATAATAGAGTAGTAATTACTAATGCTACCTTTGTGCTATTTCCAGGGGCGATTCTCTTCCCTTTGCTTTATTTTCCCCATTCTAGAGCAAGGCAAGGAGAGTAAAGAAGGGGGGTCGAGTGTGTGAGGGAAACACCCCACCCAGCACCAGGCACAGTGTATCCAGCAGGCCCCCCGGGACAGGGACCACTTGTCTTGGGGTTTGAAATGACCTCACTTCCTGCCAGGTGAGAATTTCTGAAACTCCAGGGATCCAGTGATGTTTGGGGTTATGATTCCCAGCAGGAAGACCATGAGTGAGTGAGTGTGTGTATGTGTGTGTGCACGCACATGCCCATGTGCACAGTGGGACTGTGTCTGCCTGAGCTTCACATTTCAACCTTTCGTCCCTGGGGGGCTGTGTCCAGCAGCCGCCACTCGGGCTACAGACCAGGAGACCGCTCTGATTTCAGAGGACACAGTCAAGGAGCTGTCTCTGATAGAAGAGCCAGTCTCGGCTGCTGAATAAGAAACAGGCCTCATCCATAATGCATGAATTTCTTTCAGAAGAAGAAAAAGAGAGAAGTCAGTCTAACTCTAGCACAGGCTAGACAAAGATGAGGAGTGATTTAGAACGCCATTCAGAATGGGCCGGGAGCTTTTCTCAGCTAATTCACGCTTCCCCAGGCTTGTGAGGGAGGCCCCCAAGCGGGTTAGCCGGAGGGCCGGGCAAGAGCTGCAGGGAGAAATCAGAGGAGACCCGTGACAGGACCACACACCGGAGGCTGTTTCCTGGCTCAGGCGTAACCTCTCAAGTCCACGGCCTCATGAGGGTTTTATTTTGGGTTCCTCAGCTGGCTGTGGCATTCACCAGCCAAGAGGGCTACAAGTGCCCGGGAGGGGAACCCATGGCGGGCATGGCAGAACTTCCTTCCTCCTGAGCTGTGGTCTAAAACCTGGCACCCAGAGCAGGAAGAAGCCCGTGGAACATGTCAAGTGACACTTTCAGAGTCCCATTCCTTGTTCTTTCCGTCACAGTGACAGCGGGGAACTTCCCAGAACCATTGCTGTTTAAGAAAAAATTAAAAAGTTAGTTTTGGAAACACGGCGGGGACATGTTTGAAGCTGATTGAATAGTGTCCTCCCCAAAACAGTCTGAGATGTAATCCAAGGCCCTTGTGAAGGTGAGCAGAATACAAACAGGTCCCAGGTCACAGGTCCATCCAGGTGAGGGCTGAGCCGGTTTCTCTCTGGATGGAATGAGCTCTAATGCCACTGGTTGGTGCCATCAGGAGAAGACAAGGAGACAGAGGGAAATATAGAGCAAAGGCCACGTGGAGACAGAAGCAGGGGTCAGAGTGACACTGCCGTGGGCCTGTAGCTAAAGGGTCCAGGAAGGACCCTCGCCCAGGGTCTGCACAGGGAGTAGGGGCTGACAGCACTTTGACTTTGGATTTCTATCCTCTAGAACAGTTCAAGAATAAATTTCTGTTGTTTAAAGCTACCCAGTTTGCAGCAATTTGTCACAGCAGTTTTAGGAGCTAATATAACGTTCCAGACCTAAATCCCTGCGGACTCATTTTTCCCATCTTCCTGTCACTTTATGTTTCAACCACAATGTGTTGCTGGAAATTTCTGTTTGCTCCTTCTTTCTCCTTTCACTGGTGTCCTCCCCGGTGCTGTCCCCTAGCTCATCCTCCTACAACTGACCACCAACATCTACATGCTGAACGAATTGAGGCAGCCTTTCCCGACACAGCCCCACCCCCACCCAAGTGTGTCAGTCCCCAGACGGTGCTGCGACCTGAGCAGGCATAACTGGTTGTTGGTTTGTGTGACTGAGCTGCTTCTCCCTGCAGCCCACACTGTCCATTCATTCAACACATCTGTAAAAACATCTGCCTTCCTAGAGGCACGAGCTGGGCGGAGGCAGCTGACGCTGCATGAGAAAAGTCCTTTTAAAGAAATGTCGGTGCCCTAGAAGACACGAGAAGAGGCTCCTCTGGTATGGTGACTTCACACATGAGACAGGCAAGTGCCAAGTATTTAGAACCCAATTTGAGCCAAGGTAAAGACTCTCAGTTCTAGACGTTGAGAATATTCCTGCTGTTAAGGAGTTATTAGTAGAAAGAAGAATGTGTGGCCCAACTAAAGGATCTGTCTGGGCCACACTTTGTCACTCTTTTGTGAGGCAGGAGAAGGAAGGAACAGCTGTTGGCTGTGTGCAAAACTCCACAGACCTTCTGCCACTGTCACCAGACGTCTGGCTCTGTGTCTGTACGCCATTTTCCGTTGCCTGTGCGCGGAAATACACACAGGTCCCACAGCTCTGTGTCTTCCCTCCCGCCCAACACACTCGGCCATGACGGTCAGCTTTCCTCTTCATGGCGGGGCCGCAGGGAGCTGCGGAGCTGGTTTCCTTCAAGGCCTGAGCTGCCTGGGAGCTCACGAGTCCAAAGGGTTGTGACGGTCGGTTCTCGGCACTCGACTGGCCCAAGAGAGGCCTAGGGGATTAGCAACCACGCTTCTGGGCGTCTGGGTGAGTCCTGGGCATGTGGCCTTGGGGACTCTCTGGACTCTGGCCCCTCCCTCTCTAGCTCTTCCCCTGCTGCTTTCCAGATGCCCTGGGGAGCTCAGCTTTCCTCTGCCCATGAGTTTCTGCCATGTTTCTGCTTTGTAGCCTGCTGGCCATGGACTGAAACCTCGGATACCATAAGCAAAATGAATGCTCCCTCCTTTAAGTTGTTTATGTGAGACATTTTGTCCCAGCTAATTAAAAGGGAGTAATAAGTAGAGGCAGTAGGGCTGGGTGCCTTTGGGGGCTTGAGGAGAGAGGCCATTCCTTGCTTAGTCTGGCGCTAGACACTCCGCGTTCCGGGCTTATGGCTGCTTCCATCTCTGAAGCAGGCGCTGCAGTGTCTTCTGATCTCAGTCTCTCTCTCCCACATGCCTTTCCTCCCCTCCCTCTCTCCCTTGCTCTCACTGTCATGTCTCCTTGGATTCTAGCTCCCCGTCCCCTTCCTCCAAGGACCCTGTGATTCTACTGTGTCCACCTGGGTCATCCAGGGCGAAACCTCCTTCTCAAAATCTTTAACTTCTGCAAGATCCTCTTGGCCTTGGAAGTCACGTATACACTGGCTCCTGCGAGCAGGCTGCGGACCTTCCTGGGCCAGCTGCACCCACACAGCGAGCCACGGCAGGCTGCTTCCCCGGTGGGTCTGGGCCCCAGGGCTTCCCCACGCCTGCTTCCTTCCAGGTGGGAGTCGGCAGGTGCCGCCGCTGCCCTGCAAGCCTGCGGGTGCCTCTCGGTTACAGCTCCCAACGCCTCGCTCCCGTTCGTCTCTGGCGGGCCAGCTGCTGTGTGGCCACCATCACCCAGGTGATCTCCTCTCCTCTGCAGAGGGATCGAGTGGCTGCGTGGCCTACTGGAGGGGAACTGACCACGGCCCAGTACCACATAAAGATGGTCATTCTGGCTTTGCTGACCTGGAGAGCTCTGCCCGCGGTGGACACAGCCGCCCCCTGCCCTGTGAGACGGGACACTGCACGAGCTCACGCCGTCCTCCTCCCTCCCCACCCCGGCAGGTCCCTGGCTTGTGCTGCTGCTCAGGGCACAGCTTCCACACCAGGCCTCAGGAGTTCGGCTGAGGCCCAAATGGGGAAGGGTCACGTCTCACCACGGGGTCCCTCTGCCCGCCTGCCAGGCTCTATCCTCATCTCAGTTGCTCTGCGGGCCCAGAGTACAAAGAAACAGGAGCCTCAGTGACATGGCACGGCTCATACTTCCCCGTAGCACCGGCCCTGCCGTGTGCACAAACCCCAAGCTGCCTCACACCCTGGGAAGTGAAGCGGCACAGAGGCTTACAGGTTTCCTCTGGCGACTGTGACAAATTAGCTCCTCTTCCTGCTGCTCTGAGCCTGTGGCCGGATCTCTCCCATCTCTGCCTCTGTCATCACACAGCGTTGCAGTCAAGATTAAGCATCACACGGCCCCTTCTCTTTTGTGCATTCTCTCTCCGTCTTCTAACGTCTCTGATAAGATGCATGTGATTCCACTTGGGGGCCTCTGTCGAGGCCCTTCATTGGGTCCCATCTGCCCATGTGAAATGGTGACTGATGCTGTTGACAGTAATACAGCTTTCAGGGATCCAGCACTGGCATACGCTGTGGAGCCACCATCCAGCCGCCTACAGGAGAAGGTCGAGGCCTCTGGACACGGCTGGACCTGGAACCCAAGCTCAGTCTGTCTGATTCCTGGCTGCCTGGTGCTGGGCGTCTTGTAAGTCTCTGGCTTCAAGTCACTGAAATGGGACGAGGCAAGGAATTCACAGAGCAACTGGATGGCTCCTCAGATGATGCCAGGCACGTGGTCTGGGGGTGGGCCCTCGGCAAGGACTCAGTCGTGCTGGCAGGAAATGACCCTGGTGTAGACTCTTCAAAGTGGAGGCACTGACAAGGCTGGCACGGTTTCCGAACAGAGAAAAAGAAGGCTCCGTGTCACACAGAGCTGTTCATCCGCAAACAGCAGAGATTAGTTAAGCCTAGAAACTGGAATACTGTGGAGGTGCTTAGAGGATGGAGAGATTGGAAAACAAAATGTGAAAGAAAAGTCAATCAGGTCCCACAAGGAGGATCTTGGCCACAGCACTGGCTTGCTGCTCTTGTCTGGGTGGCAGCCCCCCCCCCCCGTGAGCCACCCCTGTGTTCTGTGCCCTTGGAACTGGACCACTCCTCAGTCAGCCCAGTTCCCTCCAGTGGTGCAGTATTTAGAAACAAAGATGGCACCAACATGTGCATTTACTATTAGAGTGTCGGTGTGGCTTGGCCTCTGGTGGTGCATGTGTGTACGCATGTATGTGCCTCTATACATACGTACGCATGTGTCTGTGCATCACAAGAGGGCTTTTTCTTCTCTCTCCATTCCACATTGGCATTTCTTCTCACACACCAGAAACTGTAGCTCTCAACACGATCCAGACATCCACCGATTTTTTTCAGTCCTGAAATATACACAAAATAATTTCAGAATTGTTGTACCCGAGGCTCTGCAGCAAGAGGTTTACAAAACAGAGTTCAAGATTCATTTACAGTCCTTATTTTTTTTTTTGCCATCAACCTAAGAGCCAAAGCCCCGGTGAGGTTTAGAAGTTATTTTGTGCCCTCTACGTGGCAGTATAATTCATTTGAGATGTGAGCTGCTTTGGTTTTGGTTTTGGTTTCTGTTTGATGTGAGTTTTGCTTTATTCTCGTGACGTGTCTGAAACACCAGAAAGGTTCAAGAGGAGTGCGTGAGAGAGCAGGTGACTATAGGGTCACGGGCGCCTACCCCCGGACCACGCTCTCACTCACCTCATCTGTAACCAGCTCCATTCATCCATGGTTAATTGGACCTATCCTTCTTTCAAAGATAAGCAAAAACATAAAACAGCCGGACTTGGTGGCTCACGCCTGTCATCCCAGCACTCGGGAGGCAGAGGCAGGAGGATGGCTGAGTACAAGGCTCGCCTGGGCTACATAGTGAGCTCAGGACCAGCCTGAACTACACAGCGAGACCCTGTCTCAAAAAACAAAACCAGTATATATAAATAGTAATAATGGTTACCTAAAAAGGAGAGCACCATCACACACCCCCAGCCAGGATCTAGGGCTCCCCAGGAACACCAGATCTTACAAGCTAATCCCAGGCTTTGTATAAAATGATACTTTGCATGGAACCTATTTTATGGTCCCACATATTTCAAATCATTTCTAGATGACTTATCCCAGTGGTACCTCGGTTCACAAACTTGACTCCACAGTTTTGCTTGCAAACCAAGTTGGACAAGAAATGAATCAAATCCAATTATTCAGTTCAGTGTTGACCTTATGGAGAAATTTGATTCCGTTTTTATCCAGTTGGGTTTTAAATGAATCTGTGAACTGAGGTACTGGTGTGCTGTGTTAATGCTGTGTGCATAGTTGTTACATCGTACTGTTTAAAGAATATGAACAAGAAAGGTATCTGCATATTTCCTTCTTGCAATTTCCTTAAGTAGTATTTTGGAACTGTGGTTGGCAGAATCCATGGAGGCAGCACTGGCAGATAAGGAGGGTGAACTGTATTTTAAAGGAAAGCGAGTTAATGTAGCAGAGAATTTTTAAATAAATGAATGGAGGCGGTTCAGAGTTAGATATTCTCTGCAATGCAGCCTCTGCCTTTCCGTCTCTGAGACCATCCCTAAAGCAAGGGGTCCAGAGTTTGCTGGTCCTCACTGCGGCTCCTCACCCCACTGCAGCCCCGCGGGAGTGTGGGGTGCTCCGAGGGGTGCACAGAGGGTCCTGTCCTGTCCTTCCATTGCCCTTGAAACTCAGACTCTCCTTTCCATACCTTGAAATTGCTTTCTGGTCTCCAGGACAGATGCTGTTAAAAATACCTGTGTGTCCTCATTTGCGGACCCCGGTTCCTTGGGCCCCGGGGCCCTCCCAGGCAGTGACTCAGGAGCTGGCTCAGGACATGCGACTGTCAGGATGCGTTCAGCTTCGGATGCCTTGGCGAGCTCTTGGTGGGAAGGGCTCTGTGTGGCCCCAGGAGCCCGGTCCTCCTCGTGGCATTCTGCAGGGGGTTCCCAGGATGAGAATGGGAGGCAGAGCACTGTGGAAGGAAGTCATGCTGCGGTTGGGAGGGTTGTGGGGCATCTGTTCCCATGAGTACTCCATGGTCTGATCCCATCTCCCCTTGTGCCTCACCCCCGCCCCTTCCGGGTCCCTGCACCCCAGGAGCCAGCTGCTCCCTCCATTTGCTCTGGGCCTCTGCCCTTGCAGGAGCCCAGAACCATCTTCCCAGAGAGCTGCAAGAAGTGGGGTCATTCTCCTCACCCCACTCCAAGATCACCTTGTAGGGAAGGCTCCCTAACCGCTTTGATGGGCCAGAGCTGCCATGAGCAAGGGCCAGAGATGGGATGGCTTAAATGACAGATCTGTGCTTTCCCACAATTCCAGAGGCCCTGAGGCTGGTGTGAGTTACAGGCGTTGGAGAAGGACGGAGAGCACTGTGGGGCTGCGGAGAGAGGAGGCAGGAACCTGGATGAGCTGTTGTCACAAAGAGGCGGGAGCGGCCAAGAAGACTCCCAGGAGGCAGAGCCTTCTGCTTAGCACAGGGTTTCCCGGGCCATCTGGGAAGAGCTGGGCGCCCTGCCTCCGAGCTGGTGGGTCCGGACCACGGAGAGCCCTGAGAGCTAAGGGCGGGACTGCGGCCCGAGCTGGACTTCTTGTCCTCAGAAGGACCCCGCCCTGAGCTACAGAGGGCTCTTGTAGGGGTTTGGCGGGAGTCTGTGAGGGGTGAGGGCTTTCAGAAGGTCTCCGCGTGGGATGGGCTGCACCCTCCGTGGCGCAGCGCCCCCTGTCTGTGGCTGCCAGGCGCCGGTGGTGAGACAGCCCCTGCTGGACGGAGGGGATCTGGAAGCACGGAACGTGCCTGGGTCACCAAGGAACATGGACTTGTACTTTCACAAGCTCAGTCTTTGCTACGTATCCGCAAGCATCAGGCTAGGACAGGCAAACAGGCCCGGCCCTGCCCTCGCGTCGTTCCTTCCAGAGCCACGTGGTACCCAAAGGCCTCTGCGGTGAGTTGATCAAGTCTCAGAGGTGACAGAAGCTGACAAGGAAAGATCTCCAGGACACAGTGCAAGGGCTTCCCCACGCGTCCACCTGTCTGCCCGGGGGGAGGCGAGCCAGGAAGGCCACCCTGAGGGGGTGACGGGAGGTAATTCAAGGGGCTGCTGTGGGTCAGAGACTGTCCTGAGGGTGGGGGACAAAGGGAGGATCAGCATGGCACCACGTCCTGCCCTCATCAGCTGACTTACCTGCAGGCAAGAGAAATAATTTAAATATGTGATAGGACAGTTTTGACAAGTATATGGGAGGAAATAATACAGAGAAGGGGGGTGCCAAGGAGGGACTTGAAACCTAAAGTTGGGGTCGGGAAAGGCCTCACTGAGGTGATATTTGAACAAAAACATACAGGCAACAGTGAGTTCCTGGGGCAGAGGCAAGTGCAAAGGCCCTGGGGCCGGAGTGTAGCGAGCAGTCTGAGGACGAGGGGGAGACTAGTGTAGTTACAGCACGTGACCAAGGCAGAAAGCAGCCGACATGAAGCCCAAGAAGAGGTCCCGGGGAGCCAGACTGTCAGCTGAGGTCCGGCCAAGGCTTGGTGGGAGCTACAGGCAGCACATATCTTGGAATGGCAGTGACAGCTCTGCTGCAGACGACAGGTTATTAGTGGTGGGAGGGCAGGGGAAAGCTGGGAGGCCAGCTGGAGAAGACCAGGCACTCGCTGGGAGGAGAAGGAGCGTGGCCCGCTGCGGAATGGCCTGTGAGGGGAGGGGGCCGAAGGAGCCAGCGTACTCACTGAACTGGAAACAGATGTCTGAGGGGCTGAGGGCTGGGAGACAGGGCAGCGGGGTGGGCAGGGCCACTGGCACCGTCCAGTGGGCCACAGGGCCGGTGGCCTCCAGGCTGAGGCTGTGCGTGGGCTCCAGGGTTGGGCCTTGTGGGTGGCTTAGGTCAGACCATTGGAAAGTTCGAAACCGGCGACTTTCCTCTTCCTAGACACAGAGCCTCCAGAGGAGAAGCAGCTCCCCGCGATTTAATCTCTCCCCGCGGAAAGCCCCCCGCACTGCGATTGCTTTGATTTCTCCTTCCCCTCATCACACGCTGCCGAGTGGGTGCTTTGTGCTGGAACGTGACTCAGCTCTCCCCCGGCCTCACACGGACTCCCAGCCTGGTGCCACACGCCCAAACTGACACATTCTTCATAAGTCTCGTTTAGCTCGTGGCTGCGTAGCCTTTCTGCTCCGTCCTGCCAGCTGGGATGGCTTTGATTTTGGCTGAGGCCGTTTGTGTACAGAATCCCTGACGTGTGGAGGCCCGGAGGCCCCAGGGGCGGCGTTGGTCCGTCCTCTGCTCCTGGGCAGGACCTGGGGCTGCTTCGTGGCTCCCAGGCCCGGCTGGGGAAGGTCTGGGGGCCCGGAAGGGGTGGGGGCTTAGGGTGCAGGGATGGACGGGACCTGGGTTCTGCCGCGCCCCAGCGGTGTGACTGGGAGCCACGCTGCCCCCCGAGGCCGAAGCGCTGAGGTGGTGGCCCGGCCAGGCCCGTGACTTGTCCCTATCACCTCGCCTCACCTGCTCGGGCTGTGCCAGCTACTTCGGGGTGGGCTGAGGATCCTGGGTGACTTGAGTGATCTCACATCAGGCTTTTTCTGGAACATCCATAATAAAGATGAATGAGCTGCCTGCCCCGGTACTGGCGCTGGGAATCATCGAGAACAGTTCTTTTCCACTGTTCTGTGAATTGCGGAGAGTATTAAATTATCTTAATCTGAAAAAGAGAAGGAAAAAAAGTCCAACGATGGTGCCAGGCTTCCAAAGAGGCCGTTGGGCTGGGGAGTGAAGGAACGTTCTGGAGCTCTGTTCTCCCAGGTCGGTGTCCTGCTGCGCCCTCAGAGGCGCCATGAGCCCCTCAGGGACAAGGCGGTCCCAGCCCCCCCTGCCCACCCCGCCTGGCCCAGGGGCTCTCATGGCTGTGGCTGCACAGGACACAGCTCTCGGCCAGCCCGGCATGGCCTGGCATCTCTTGAGGGTCATGGGTACTTGGAAGTGTGAGCCATTTCCGCCCCAGCTCTGAGGGGGGATGCACAAAGCTCACCCCGCCCCCGTTCTTCCAGCCCTGCCTCCCGGGAGAGGCTCTGGTGACGGGGCCCGGCCTCCCTCGCTCAGAGCCCAGATGCTGCGGAAGCGGACGCTCCTCAAAATAAATCTGAGCTCCATCGGAACAGCAGCCTGGGGGTTCATGGCAGAGCTCAGCACCAGGTTCCCGGGAGCACCGAGTTAGGAACAGCTGCCGGGGACAGGGACCCACATCTGAGGCAGTGTGGCACAATGGTCCCCAAGGTGGGCCCAGTGTGGAGATCCTGACCCCCCAAAGTCCAGCCTGTACCCACGAGAGTGTGAGCCCGCGCAAGCTGGGAACTTGCTGGGAATTATGCTGCTCCTGTTTGGGGAGTGATGAGAGGCAAACTGTCCCTGTGATGGATTTAGTCAGTGAAGCACAGAGAGGGCAAGACACTCGCCCATGGTTAAACAGCAAGGTACACGGCAGAGGGGGGATTTGAATCCAGGCCGTTTAACAGCTGTGTCATGCAAATGCGAGCTGATACCTTGCCATTTCGTTCTCCTAAGGTCAAAGGGGACTAGTTGCAGCACACATTTCTCATTTGTAAAAAGGAAAACTATTCCTAACCCACGGGTGTTCGGGGTGGGAATGAAGGAGCAGGGTGTTTACATGGCCAGGACCTGTTGCCGTTTTAACAGTCGCTCTGGCGGCTCCCGTCTGCTGAGGGCCTGTCGGGCGCTGTTCTGGCTAAATCGTGCCCCTCCCGAGCTCGTGTTCTGAAGCCCCAGCTCTGTGTGGCTGTACTGCAGGCTGGGTGCGGGCACTGCGGTGAAATGAGGCCATGGGGTGGGGCTCACATCCAACACGATCGCCGTCCCTGTCAGGACGGAAAGAGAGCCCAGAGCTTGCACACTCTTGCACCCTCGGAAAGTTCACTTGGGACGCAGCAGGCAGGGTGAGTCTCCTGCAGGCCAGGGAGGAGCTCACGGGAAGCCAGACTGCCTGACGCTGCAGCCTGGGACTTCCCAGTCTCCAGAACTGTGAGGGACCCATGTCTATTGCTCCAACCACTGCTTTGCAGGGTTTTGTTACACAGCCTGCACTGACTAAGACACATGTCCCTCGGGCACCTGATTGTCCAGAGTGGTTGGATGAGGTTCTGCTTTTCTGGACACATCTGGGAATTCCAGCTGCTCTGCCTCTTGGGGAGCTGGGTCCCCACTGCTGAGCACCTAGAGGATGCACCCGACTCATCCTGCAGGTGTCCTGCTGCTGCATGGCTTGAGTCCCACACAGAAGACACCAGGGCTGCATGGACAGTCACACGCCTCTGAAGCCCAGGCGCGCTGTCTCCTCCGCCGTCTTCCGCCTTCTGAACGCGGCCGCTGTCTCGTGGCCCTGCCCCCATACCTGCCCCAGCCCGTCTCCAGCCTGGTTGCCAGCCCGTGGGAAGGAGCACGCGCTGCCCCTTAAGGCACTCCGCCCCCCGTTGGGTTACAGACCACACTCAGCCGCAGGGGAGGCTGGAGCGCAGTCCCCGTGTGGGCAGTAACGGCGCCGCCTCGCGCTGGGGGCCGCACCTCTGCAGGGAGAGAGAAGTGAGAGGACTGGGAAGCAGACGTGGGCCACCGCCTCTCCAGAGCCCCACGCAGCGGCCTTTACCACCTGCCGAGTTTGTATCGCGCGGGTGTCGTTTCCATGACACTCCTCATTTTTCCATACGTGTAAGACACATCATAATAATGGAAAATCAGGCCCTGCCCCTGGGGACCCGCTGAGCCTGCCGTGGGGAATCCTGCGGCGCCCGGAGCTGCAGATGTCTGACCAAAGGCGACCTAAGTAATAGGACTTGGTGTTTATTTCGTGATGAGTCTGAAGTTCAGGCTTCCAGCCTCACAACAGAAGCTCGCTGCTGGCAGCTGCTTCACCTCAGAATCTCAGAAGAGCTGCTACAGCTCCAGCCATCACAACTTCCTACCACTGTACACAGAGCCAGCGTTTTTAACCTCAGCGCTGTGGGCATTCAGGGTGGGATAATATTCTGAAGGGCTCGTGTTGTGCACTGTAGGATATTCATCAACATTCATCTCTTGTCTCTTCTCACTAGATAATTCCCCAAGGTCGTCATGACTAAAAATGTCTCCAGATATTGCCAGACGTTTCCTGGTGGAGAAAACTGCCTCCACTGAGCAACACTGGCCGGAACTAGGGAGAAGAGAAGGGAGCATTCTCTGGATTCCACTTCCTCTAGCAGAGTGGCTCTGCCCCCGGGGCATGGACCTGGAAGTGCTTGCCCATCAGAGAGCCTGTCTAGGCTGCTGTTTCCGCTGGTAGAGAAGGCTTGGCGAGGCTCGGGAACAATCCCGAATGATCCAGAAGCCACTCTGTGGCTGAGGCTGAAGCAGGAAAGCTCCCTTTGAGGGCAGGTGGTCGTCTGTGAGGGTAGAGGGATGGCCCCTCACAGAAGGGGCTGCTGGGCCGCGCGACCCCACTGTGCCCAGAGTGGCTACGGAGTGCCGGCCTCCCGGTTCCTCACTCTACGTCAGTTGCTTCTCAGCCGTCGCCTCCCGGTTGGTCTCCATTCTGCGGTGTCTTCCACAGAGGCCGGAAACGGAGCGGGTGCCCCAGTCCCTCTGTAGCGGGGGTGTTCCCCGGGGTGGGAAGGGAAGGCGCGCGCGGTCCTCCTGTGC